>JAUMHR010000049.1:1056611-1068050 GCA_032361145.1 Enteromius fasciolatus | reverse complement strand
GAAAAAAACCTTGGGAGAACCAGGCTTAGTTGGGTTCAATTCTCCTCTGACCGGACGCCCAGCACCTAATTTCCAGTTCACTTTTAAACACGTTGGATTGTGTAAGAACTTATTGTGTGTGGGTTCCCTGTCCCGTCGTTTGCACTGAAAACATTATATTTTACACAGTTTATTCTCTTTCTTTCTTTTTTTTCCTGAATCGTTCGGTTTGTATGCGTACCGAACCGAAAACCTCGTACCGAACGGTTCAATTCGATACGACGTATCGTTACACCCCTACTATGTAGCAATGTGGTTACATACTACACATCTAGTTACTATGGAAGTACACTGGTACTAGGGATAGATATTTTTGGTGAGATCAGAGAGCCATTAGACCCTCCAGAGACAGCAATGCAACTGAAATGATCCAGATCCAGAAACATAGTAAAAACACTGGTAAAACAGTCCATGTGAGAAAATGTCTTAAAACAACTTCAACTTTAAAGTCACAATTTAACAGAAGTCGTGATGCATGAGTGAACTGGATTGGCAAAAAGAAAAAAGCAAGACGGGTGATGATTCAGTATGATTCAGTACAATGGTTTTTGATTGTATGGAGGCAGGTGAACGTTAGCTCGTAATTGATTGTAAGAAAGTGGAAAAGTTATTTGACATTTCAACAGAAAACATTTTAATAAAAGAACTCATTTGAAATAAGACCAGTAACATGCATAAAAAAATGTGAATTTCCATTTCATGCCCAATTGAATTAGCCAGCACCCGTCTAACCCCAGTCTAGTCTTTGTCTTATTGTTTTCAATGGTTGGTTTTAGAAATCCAATGTAGCATAAAATATGAATAAAGGCTAATTCAATTGAGCATCAAGGATAACCAACAGACCATTTAATTGCAAGGCTTTTTTATATCTAACTTTATTATAACATCTCATTTTTAAATGAACTGACATGTTTAGATCACAACAAACAACAGCAAATCGTTTATCCATCTAGTCATCTATCCACCTACAGCTTGCAGTAACCTATATGGGCCATGGAAAGAGTCAAAAAGGTTGAGAATCACGCTTAAAATATCTATTCAGATTCATTGCAAAGATGTGTGGAAGCATTGTCATTACAGTAGTTTTACTCATCCCTGTGTACCGTATCTATAATTCACTCCATTACAACTGTCTGTTTTTTCAAGTGCTAATCTGTCTCTTTTCCTCTCTGTCTCTTACTCTGCCTCAGGTACTATCTGCTTTATGATCTGTGTATAGTTGACTGACGGATCAGACTCCATCTCATGTACTAACCAGAGCCCAGAGGGCAAACTACTAATGAAACAGTCGAGTTCAAATAAAGAGAAGAATGTCAAGGCATTGCTCGCCAGTAATTACTAAATGCGTGTGTCTGTGTGTGTGTGTGTGTGAGCGCTTAAACGAGTCACAACCTGTTGAGTTCATGTAATTACAACCGTAAGATTGAGAGCACTTGCTCTTTGAGCTTTAACAACACACACACACACACACAGCAGAAGCAGCACGGCTAAACCACAAAAAGGTTTAACTCTGCGGTAAACACGAGACGAAACATCTCTGCTGTTTGACAACATGCTCGGACAACATGGCATCCCTGAATAAATACGCGGCGGAAGCAATACTGCAGCTTCAGCTGCTCTTTCCGTGCTATGAAAGCAATTATGAAAATAAAGCAGGAACTAAAGAGGAAAATGGTTGCTCTTGAACTTCAAATGTAAATCTTTAGAATGAGTTTGTTTGTTTAGTCAAACTCGGTCGTGTGAAAACCCAGCGTTTCCCACCCACAGTTTTATTCATTCTCATTACCATTCACCCGTTTCGCTCTGAAATCCTTCTCTCCTGGTTTGCTGTAATAACGTGAATGAAGTCATGAGTCATTAGTCTTACAAAAATACTGTGCTAGAGCGATGCAGTATTAACATTCATCTTAAACATAAATGGGTACTGATTCATTACCATATACACTAGGGATGTGACGGTATCAAAACTTCACGGTATTTATTGAATTGTTTACAGGAAAAACAAAACGTAATATAACATTAATAATTCATTTTGTGCATTTGATTCAGGAGATATAAAAATGTAAAAAAAAAAAAAAAAGGCTTTATAAAGGCAACAATGCACATAAAAGGTTAAAAATCAATTTAAACTTTTTGGAAAGGATGAATTTCTATCTCTGACCACACGTTTTGATAGGATATGTTAACCGTTTTTGTGGTGTTGAGAGAAGTGGACTACTTGCACTTGGTGTAAACAGATACTCCTAAAAAGTATTCCTATAGCACTGGTCCAACAAAAGATAAACAACATTTCTCTGTTCTCTCTTCTTCTCTCACACTTTCCCTTAAACAACCTTAAACAAGACTCAACAAACAGATCATTCACAGCGGACCGGATCGGTTGAGTCTCAGACCATCTCTGAGTGAGGTCTGTGTTGTATAATGCTGACTGTAGATCACGCCAGTGCAATTATATGATTCATGAGAAAAAAACATTGAAAAGCATTTCAAATCATCCTGCTATACAGAGAAAGGGAGGGATATGAACAAGTTTGTCTTGATGGACTCAACTTATTTAGTACAGCTACAGTAATATAACAAATACAATATACGCAAAAACTTACCAGTTAACTAAGTTATTTCTCAGGACATGAGTTCAGTAAATGGTCACTTATAAATTACAAAAAGTTAATATAACTGCCTTGTTTTAAGAACATAGTGTGTAAGTGCTGTGCTTGTCAGAGACGGGGCATCACATTCTTAAGTGATATAAACTTTAATAAAATATCTATTTCAGAAATAAACCGATGTGCTTGTTTCCCCTCAGAGTGAGCAGGCACAAAGAAAATATCTCCAAGGAGAAAATGCTGGAGATGATGAAAGATGACAAATTACTCTGAGTCCCTGAGATCTCCAACACTCTTTCTCTCTCTCACACACACACTGTCATCTATAGCGGTCCCTGTTGGGATTTTGAGACATGCACCGTTTCAAAAATCAATAAGCACATCTTCAACGGCAGGAGAAAATATCAAACTTAAAACAAACAGAAAAGTGCAGTGTCCTCTCTAGAGAGCTGGCTGAAACGCTCTTATTACAAATGACAGGAAAACAGACACCTTTATTCTCGCTCTAAAACATAAATGTAAATAAATCTGAGACACCAGGGACATTTAAAGTCAAGCCAAACAGCAACATGACTGGGAAAAATACTATACTGTAAAAAATTACGGTAAAAAATGGCAACAGTTTAATTTTACAATTAAAGTGTTTACTGTAGCATTTTCACAGTGTTTTTACTGTCATTTTTACAGTATGGGGCTGGAGATTTTTCAGATTTTATCATAATGATTTGTCATGATTTAAATTTTTTATTTTTTTTCAATACAAATATTTGCAAAATAGCAGCGACTATATCTATGAAAGACCGTAACAGAATAAATTTGAGTGAAAGTTATTTAAACATAAGCTTTTTTTTTTTTTTTTTTTTTTTTTTTTTTTAAGCAAAAGATGCAAGAGGCAAATTGCAGTCACACACGTCTTTCAGGCATGCTTACATCGATATTTTAGTTTGTTTATTTGTACAAAATGTTTAGTGTTAATAATAAAATCTTACCAGTAGTTTCAGTTTTATATTATTTATGTAGGATGTTTTTAAGATACGTTTGTTCAATATTATATAAATATATATTTTCTGATTTAACAAGTGAATTTGTTTTATATTTACACTATGTTGGTCACTTCATATGTGGTGCACTTAAAATAGAGCTTTTTTCAAATAGGGCTGGGTGTTGTGGTAAAACAACCCCTTCATATTATTTATGATAATATTTTTTTATAATTTTATAAATATTATTTATTATTAGAATAATATCTGAACACACAGTATTGTATGTCAAATGAAAGTAAGAACGCCGCAAGATTCAGAGCGATGACCAAAACGGATTGCGTTGATCGCTTCCATCAACATCCCCAAAGCTTCACAGTCCTACACAGATTTGAAAATTAATTTGATAACATTAGGCAGTTTTGATTTATGAGTTGTTTCAAGTTGGATGATTATTTTACATATGTATTTGCTTATATGAACTCCTGCTTCGCCAATGTTCTGATCTAGAGATTCTGTACTCTTTCAGAAGAATAAAGAATATAATGCCTAATATAGAAAGCCAGGAAATTCAGCTAATATGAAGAAAGAGTTAGTTAGTTACAAGGAGTAATATGAACGCTTACAAAAAACCTAGATCCAGATCACCACCAACATAAAAATCACTTGGTGTTCATGAACTTAAAGAGTTAATGAATGAATGTCGAATCACGTTGTAGTGAAATGTAGTTGAATTATTTGGAATCAGTCAAACCTAAATCAACCAGCCCTATACAGTGTGTTCACCTTCATTTTACATAATGGCACACTTCCTGACGACAAACACACCCAAACTATTTATTTTTAGTCGGTCGGCACGTTTACAAGAAACTCGCACCACTGTAGACGGTGAGAAGCTTTAAAAAATGTGCCGTCCCGTTTCAATCACATCACAAACTGTACTGAGTCACACGTCTCTGAATCTTCTCTAGAACAACGAATCGACGTCATCTTCAGCGACGACAGTGGAGCGACTCCCGACCAAAGCCAGCGCTCTTCAGTATGACAGTAAACAAATTCTCACTTACACACACACCGACAGCAAAAGATGGCCTTATCTGTGACAGCCCACCTGTACACACTCACTCTTCCTCATCCTCCTCCCGCTCGCTTCACTTCTAAAAGTGGGTGACTGGAATATTAGCATGAAATTGTTGGGTAGAAGCGACAGCTTCTTTTAAACCCCCCATTTACGGCTCTCGCTGAAAGAACGCGCAACAACCAGCTCTTACAGAGTGAAAGAGAGAAAGACAGTAGTGTGGGGGGAAGAGAACTGAGAAAGGTTTGAAATGTTTCTCCAACACCAAGGCTTGTCGTGCTGTATGTGCTTGGAGAAAAAAAGAATAACTCGGACTACATTCTAGAAATTGGTAAAGATGCTGTATGATGTTCTGTCAGAGTATCCAGGGTAAAGTAAAGCAATCAACCATCATGAGTACAGTGATATTACTGCATGATCTTGAGAGACATGAACTCACACTGAGACAGCACCAACATCACCATACAGCTAAAAACACACACCGATCAATCAATGGTTTGTTACCGTTAACGAAAACTAATTAGAAACTTGACAACTGAAACAAAACTGAAATAATAAAATACAAGTATTACATGGAAATACTACAAATACAAAAATAGGAAAAAGATTGACTTTGCAACTAACTGAAAAGGGTTGTACAGTACATTTACTAATGCAAATATAATAAAAAATAAGTATAAAATATAAACAAAAAATTACAGCATCACATAACCAGATTTCTCATACAAGAACTTAAGTAAAACTATTAATTAACTATTAATTTATAAATAAATTAATTAAAATAAAAAAATTATAAAGACAGAGAATTTATTTATTTATATATATATATATATATATATAAAATATAATATTAAATATATAAAAAAATATATAAATAAACAGTTTGAAAATAATTATGTTTTACTAGTATAGATGTATTTAATCATAGTAAATAAATACATCTAAAAAACAATGGTTATTGTTAGCTAATTACTAGAAATGCATTTAATTAAGAAAATAATAAAAACACGCCAATATCGCAATCGAATGGCCAAATAATAAAATACTATAAAAGCTTATTATATATACACAATAAATTGAAAACATTTTTTTTTTCAATTACAATTTTTAACTAACAATTGTACAAAAGATGTCTAGTTATTTTTTACCTCAAGTCTTGCCAATAGGCTTACACATTGAAAAAAAACTAAATTTTAATGTAAGTGAAAATGTAAGTGAACTTCTTTAAAATGTAAATAACTTGCATAAATCTGCTACTTTTCCACAGCTTTGAAGTGGTTCATCCAATCATATGTCAGAGTCTGTTGTACAACATGATCTTGAGTACTCCTCTGAACAAAGCGGACGGACAAGACAAGATAACAGTAGGAGTTCATCACAGGGGCAAAAGGAGGAGCGGGAAGGTAATCAGAACCTCCGGTCGGTACGCAGTACTGCAAACAGCTCGATCTCTCTGGTCTTGCTGGAGATGAACTGAAGCCTGTTTTATTAGACCTGATCTGCAAAGGCTGCAGGGGTGGTTTACCTACAGGCCCAGCGTTTATAACTCCCGTCTGCACGGAGGCTTCTGCTAAAACCTTCAGCGTATCTCTAGAGACTGATTGGGTTTGCTCTCACAGCTTGTAAAGTTTTATTAGAATTTCGATATAAATCCACAGATGCTCTCACCGAACGTACCGCAGAGCATCTTCAGTAAACACCTCTAACAATAAAGAACCTGTAATTTCTAAGTCAAATGAATCGATTCTACAAAACCTTTTGAGGCGTGAACTACTGCTGAATCTATAGGTCTATGAAAGCAGGTCATTAAAATAGTTGCACTTGGAGGCACTCTGTGTATCAGACTCTGTGCTCTAGCCTAGAAACAGAGAGAGAGAGGACAGAACCAGGCAGCCAGAGTCATACAGAAATAGAGACATGAAAAGGAAAAAAAACGGACAGTTGAAGGAAAACGAGGGAGAGAGAAGGAATGATTGACAGTTGGCATCTGGCTGAAGGATGTTTTGGGCGACTATGAAACAGCTGGCGTCTCAACAGAGATGAAATCAACATCATCTACACACTTAAAACTAAAAGTTCTTTTGTGGCAGTTCATTTTTATCTACAGTCATTTTTACTGTTTAGGGGTCTCAAATGATTTATCTGGAAATTACATCAGGTATCATATCCTTTACTACCTACATTAACTAAAATCATAAAATTAAACATTTTAATTACTTGAAAAAAAATGTAAATAAACATGAACTAAAATAAAACGTAACATTATTTTAGTAGAGGCTAAGATAAGAGCTTGGACAACATAAACAAAAAATTTAAAAAAAAAAGTATTTTGTAAAAGAAAAATTTATTTATATATATATAAGACAAGACAGACATACAAATGTGAAACACATACTAAAGCTTTAACAAGAAACTTCAATTATAAAAAATAATGCTGAATAATTTCAAAAGATCATTTCAGAATAATTTTATTTAAAGACTAAGATGACATGTAACTATCAAAATATTTAAAGAAATTGAGAAAAAAAATGATGTATTAATTTATTATTATTATTATTATGCATGATTTCAGTCCATTTATTATTCTAAATGGGAATAATAACAATAATAATAAAAATACAGATTATACAGATATTAATACAGATAAATTTTACTTTACTACCAATCATTTCTACACAGATCAATTGCAATTTCATGCTACATTTTTTACTTATCCAATATCCTGCAATGTCACATTACAGAAATTTAATTGGTTGTAAACGCAGTTGTTTTCTAAAGAACTAGCAATTCATTGAGAACATTCCAAGCCATCAAACTTTTCTGGCTCTGATTGTAGTCTTTATTCTACAGTGCACAAAAACATTGTCTGCATCAATGCTGGCATGTTTGTTGTAGTAAACTTTGTCCAGACAGTATCAATTCCCAGCATAATGTTCAAGAAAAATCACTCTTAACTGTTTTCCTCACACCCTTCACAGCTTTAGCGTCATGCTAACTCCTTCACAATAGGCTTTAGAGAGACTGTGCAAATCGCAGTGGCTTAGGAGTGCTCCCGAACAATGGCTTCTTGTGTGTGTCGTGAATTCCTACTGCTAGCAGATGGCCAAACTTCTCCCTTTCATTCTGACAGAACTGTGAGGCTGTGTGTGAGTGCGATAAAGAGAGATGGTCTGTTGTGAACTTGTGTTGACGAATTAAACCAACCATTACTGTTTCAGCCAAGAGACAGATCTTCTCTGCACTAGATTATAAATGTTAAGAATGCGTGAGGATGGCATTAAGATCGCAGAACTAGGCACTTCTGTAGTAGCTATCCTCACAGCAGGGCCTCAGGTCTGAGAATAAGACCAAGTCAGTAGCCAGAACCACCTTTTTATAAGAATACCTTCATTCAGAGAGGATGCATTCAATTGACAAAGTGTTAGTAAAGGCCTTTATAGACCAAACGCATTTCAAGTTTAACATTTTTAATTCCCATAATTTGTGAGAATTCAATGACTCAATTTCAAACAATGCTAAACATAGATTTAGATATCAAGGCTTTTAATTGTATTATATATTTACATATTGGTGAGCACAAGAGACCTTCTAAGAGTCTTGCAGAGCACATCTGTAAATTAAAAATATGTAAACTAGAAAGCAAAATATAAAAATATAAATAAATAAACGAGCACTTCTGCTTTTCGACTCTTGTTATTGAGGCATTACAGTAATAGTTCCCACATGGCAGTAAGTATGCTACGAGGATCCTAGCTGATGTCAAATTTGAAAAAGATTGCCTTCTGCACATATTATAGCAGTAAATCACTTGGAGAGACTGTATTTTTACATGTCAGGCGGGGTAACACACACGCATGTACATAGTGAGTGTTTATGTGTGAGAAAGACAGAAAGCTGGGCTGGATCTTTCAGTGCTCTGCTGAGCAGATGTGAAGCTGCAGGCCAAACCCTCAATGCTCTGACTCTCCAAGGGCACGACTCACTCGAAAATAGACCATTTCATCCTCTCTCTGTATTTCAGCTTTACAGGGCTGCTCTTGACGAGTGATACCGGACAGCTCCTCGCCTGATAAATCTGATAACAAATAAATGATACTCCTTCCAGAATCGAGGATTTACAGTTCTGGCCAAAATACCTCGCAGCTGCTACACTGAACCTGCGGCTTTGCTAGAATTTTGAATGCTTTTCAATACACTTAAGACCATTTTATAAAGCTTAGCCAAGTTGTGCGTTGTGTTTATTGAGCTTCCCTTGAGGGGGGATTAAAATAGTGAGTGTTAACGTGTCTCTGCGCGCATGTGCATGTACAAGTGTCGCTGAGCGGGAGGTAAATTAGCGTTTACAAACAGCCCGCAGCGGGTCATAGCTTTCTGCATTATCTTACCTTTGGGAAGACAGAGTTTTCGGGGGAAATGCACTGACCCGTGTAACGTAGAAAAGAGAAATACACACATCTACCAAGAAATAACGCAACCACATTAAATCAGCCAAACAGACCAAACGGTGATGATTTGTCAGAATTCAGCATATTCTAGGGCAGCAACAACTAAGCAATAAAAAAAACTATGATAACTGATATAATTTGATTATCGATGGTGTCTAAGCACTATGCATGGAAAGTCATGTTGCATACAACAGTCATGTCACTGCTTTACAGACTGAGCCGTTGTCCTAAACACAACCTAAACAAGAGAATGCTTTTATAAGGTGCTTTAATGTGACTTGCCATATCGTGTTTTGACAGATATGTGTGCAGTGTCTTGCATTTCAAGTAACCCCCCCCGTTCCCACCCGTTTCTCATCCTCAGGCCATCTTCATCAGATCTTGAGAAATGAACCATTGCACCACTGTTTCAACAATGGCTGCTCTGCAGTGAACAGGAGCGGTCACTAGCATCTAAACAGCTGATAAAAACATCACTTATCAGTAACACACTCTCCAGTCGATCAGTTAACATCTTCTGAAGTCAAAAGCTGTTTACGAGAAAAAAAATCCATCATTAAGGCCTTTTAACTTAAATTGAGTCCATAATCCATAATAATGCTTTCTCCTGTAAAATAAATATTATATTATATATAATTTTTTTTTTATCTGATTACCCAAAGAAATATTCAATGGTTGGTGTGCAGCGACCTGTGGTAATTTTTCTCACTCCTTCTGTCCAGGGCTAAAAGATAAGTGCTACGAAAATGCATTATTCAAGGATGCTGGTTGTCGCTAGCTAGTTGTTTTCGTTCTTTTCATTCAGGGTTAGTACAGTATGCACTACTGCCCAAAGTTCAGCCATCAACAGGCCAGCAGAGATGGAAATCAACCCAACTCACACCACAAGTACAGCTGTGAAACATCTTACCGGCCTGACAATAAACATGAGAGATGACAGAGAGATACTCAGACGTGGGCAAAATGCAATCAAGTTTAGAATAAAAAAAACAAAGGAGGTGTGATTAAATCTCTGAAGGTCATTGTTCTTACTCAACCGTATCAGTAGGTGGATTGTAAGAACTCCACCATTCATGCTCCCAGTGGTACAGTAGTTGCATTGTCTCTGCTTAACTTGCCAACAGCCTCTGCTGCTCATGACACCACAAAGAGTCATTAAAAAATGAACCTAGCCTCTTAGAAACAGTCCACCAAAACATGGCAATTCTTAAAGTCTCAAAACCAAAGAGATATTCTTTATAAAAGTTATGACTTGTTTAAATGTCAACATTAAAATAACACTAGTTTACACTCCCGTTATAAGTGCAATCAGTGGGCATGGCATAGCAGGTGCTTAAAAAGAGCCATGCTAAACGTCCCACGCACACACAGAGAGCTGAATGTTAATGCTTCTCTGCCCTTGGCATCCGGAAGTTCAATTACACTGAAAGTCAAGCGACTGACAGCGAGCGCACAGAAGCACTGATAGTTAGAAAGAAAAACAACACTGTTCCAATAACAAAGTCAAAGAGAAGGACAGACGAGGAGAAAGAGAGAAATAGAGACATATGACATTCAACCTGTCAAAACTGCTTCTGGATGTCAGCCTTTCAAAAACGGGGCTTGCTTCGCAACAAGCTCTCACTCGCTACAACAATCAAAGATGGATTGGAAATGGATATTTGAAGAAACACCAATGCAGTCCATCACAGGCAGTATTATTCCAGCAAGAGAAAATCTTATGGCCACACTTAGCGGCTGATATACTAGAGACTCTTGTTATTACACGTCCCGAGGCCATTTCAGCTGTCAATCATATAAAGTGATGATTATGAGGTCACATGTTCTGTTTCAAGTGTTTCCACTGTAGCCGCTAACTACTCGGGGCGCAGTGCAAAATAGGGCATCTGTCTGTAATTTCTGTGCAATTAGTTTCATGTGACTCCTGACTTTTGCAAATGACTGTGCTGCATTAGAAAATGCAATGTAGCCGATATATTTCTGGGTACAACAACACAAGCAAATAAAAAGGCAAAAATAATAATAATTAATACTTTCATTCAGCAAGGATGCATTAAACTGATCAAAAATAACAGTTAAGAAACGTACGCATTACAAAATTTCTAATTTTCTGTTCGATTTCTATTCATCAAACAACCCTGAAATGTGAAGAAACACAATCCCTTTGAGAAGACATGTTTGATAAGGCATTTTGTGAATGATTAGGGGTGGGGGAAAAAATCGATATTGCAATATATTGTTGTGCCCTCTGTCGCAATAAATAATCGATACACTAACGGCCAATATCGATA
>JAUMHR010000049.1:1028071-1056511 GCA_032361145.1 Enteromius fasciolatus | reverse complement strand
AAGCTAGTCCCAGACTAAACTGCATGTTTGAGCTGTCTCAGATGAAAATATCTTAAAACATGTCAGTGTCATTGTTCGGTGTCATTATGGATGCACATGTAATATTTTTTTTATAAAAGTTCAAAGTTGCTTAAATATCTTAATTTAACTAATGTCTAGTCCTGGCTTAAGCTAAGCCCTGTTTGTGAAAGCGGGCCTTAACCTTACTGCTCAAAGACAGGATCATCCCTGTGAGGCTGAAAGTTGCTCCGCATATAAGAAAGCATCTGCTACATGACAAATCACTTCCATTCCTGTTCTCCCAACAGTGTACACAATGAACCAATTACTTTATTAAGCCAAGCATAAAGTGACAATAAATAGTATAGCCTCAATATAAACACACTAATAGAGTGGCTGCTACCCTCAAGGACAGAAAGTGGCGCTCTGGTGTCTACGAGAGGAACGCCGTGTTCGGCGGAGGCCTGTTTGCACACGATCACATCTGTCATGCTGTGGCATTGCCCTGTTCCTCTGAGGGACAGAGAAGAAGAACTCTGACCTCACAGTTGCCAAAACAACCATTTATCAATATTCATTAGAGATATCTGCAGTGGATGCAAAAAAAACCTCCCTGTTCTCAAGCTGTGCATGTAATGCAAGACACTGTGGAGATACAAAAAAGAAAAAAACGGCAGAACAAAAAGCCTCTGTAGCGAACAAGTCTTGAATGCCTTCTAGGCATGAAACAGATTCGAATCTACTGATGCATAGATTTCCTCTCTTTTGCTCATGAGGAGCCGTAAAACAACACTAAATGCTATTTAGAGAAGCGTCCTTGTCGTTTTCTCGGCTGTGCCCCGCAGAATCTCTCCTCAGATGTCCTCTGCGCTGGAGCTTGTTGGTTTGTTTTCTTTCAGGTCCTTTTTATCTTTGTCATTCACAAACATGCATTACAAGGGTGAATACACAAGCACACAGTCATGCCAGCGTTCTTCTGAATACTGATGGGGTTCTGCCGAAGAGAAGAACTGAATAAAAATCAGTACAGAAGAGGAGGAGTGTGTCCCGGGAAAGGTCATCCATCGCTTGACTAGGACCGCCGATGACCTAGTCCAGAGGGCTGCATCAGCAAGCACGACATGAGCGTGACAGTGTGTGTGTGTGTGTGTGTGTGTGTGCCCTGCACAGCAAAAACACTTTCTCCTATCCCAGCTTATTATGCAGAAAATGTATGTCTAATCACTTGTAGGTTGGTCTACCCGATAAGCACAAACAATGACACTATTAAATCTAAATAAAACCAGATAAGTGCAAATCGTCAAAAAACAAAAGGCTGCTACACACAAACTCATCTTGTTTTATGCTTCAAGACGCTTTTAATGCACGTTTGGTAATGCAACATGCATCAACCGTGGGTGTGTTTATAAACCGGCTTTCATCAACAAAAGAGAAAAGAGAAGCTTTAAGTGTTCCCCCGTGGTTTCCCACCAAAATAAAAGCTTGATGGTTTAATGTTTGAAAATGAGTTTTACTATAAAATCAGGATGATTAAATAATAATAATAATTTATTTTAGTTAAATAGTAGTAATACTGTTGCTCCTGTACGTAGTAGTAATATTTTTATATTTAAATTAGAAAAAAAAAAAGAAGATATTAGGCTAACTGAGACTTTTCATAGCACTTATTATGCTAAAAGCATTTCTGTTAAAAGTGCATGTAAAATAAATAATTCTATTATTTAAATACATTTTATAAATTGTATTTTTGCAATTATGTCCACACAGAAATTCCTTTGGGTTTTTTTTTTACGATTTTATGCTACATTTTTCTAAATTGTTGATGATAAAATGAAGTAACATTTTAAATATCAGAGAGGTCTGAGATGCTAAAATGGACGTTCTCTGAATACATCACTCCATCTAATAGGCTAGTTCACTAAAAAAAAAAAAGAGTGCTTTAACTCCTGAGGGCCACCAAACAACATTCACTTAGTTGGTCTGCACTCAAAACAAGTTATAGATCAAGTCATAAATAAGGCTTGACAGACACAGAGCCTATCTTTTCTGTGAACCATAGAAGAGAACTCCATATATTATGATGACTAAAGCCGTGTGAGGAAGAACTGCAAGCTTCACTAATGCTCCAAAAATGCATCTCTGGGGAAAGCACAAGAAAATGAGGGGATGTAACACACCATAAGGATGTAGAAAGCATGCATTTGGAAAACAGTATGACTTCCTTTTAACAGAATGCTGTTAAAGACTATCGCTAGGATCCTTTCGAATGAATTAATTTATTCTATTCACAAATCCAGTCTAATGATTTGTTCGCAATGCACACATACACGCTTCAGCAGCTCACTGGAGGAGGAGATTATAACGATTAGTCAATAGTGAATGAGTTTATTGCTCAAGCAAAGCTACTGTAAAACTTTGTAGATATACAATGTAGGTTTGTAATGCCAAGGTGGTTAGAAAATGACAGAAACCATTCCTTTAATGGTCTCTGCTGCCTTGCTGCCACACAGCACTTTGCCTTTTGAAATAAATCTATGTCAAGTTTGGCATCTTGTCAGGTTTTCCGTGTCAGACAGTATGCTCGGGTTTGTTTGTTTGTGTGCGAGTGTATCTGTGCGAGTATGTGGGTAGCGGAGAGCACTGCTGTTTTTAGCAGCCTGCTAACAAACTGATTATGTTTAACAAGATGTTTTAAGAGCCATCACATATATAAACACACATACTTGAGGTGCTTGGAGAGAAAGACAGACAGCAACAGGAAGAGAAAACACAGCAGGTGACGGAGCGGCTTTCTGATTACTGTTTGAGATTTCTATAAGGAAGTATAGAATATATTCAGAGATCGTATCTGTTCTAGTCAGGTCCTTGACATTTGATCATTTCAAGAACAAGAAGTTTCATTTAAAAGGAACAGAAAAATCATGTCATGGACATTACAGTTTGGTTACAGTAAGACTTTGAAAGAAGTCTCTCATATATATGAAGTAATATGTAATATTGCTGATATAATAATAATTTTTTCAGTTGAATTTAATCCAGGCTTCATATCCATCAAAAATAAATCTAAAATCCTGGTTTTCAAATGATCATCATCATCAAGCTGAAAACAGTTGTGCTGCATAATATTTTGTGGAAACTCAGATATATGTTATCAAAGTTCAACCGAACATAATTTACCACCAACTGAAAGAATCATTTGGGTTTGAAACACTGCATCTTATATATCTATGAGATCATAAAACAATTAAAATCCTAGCATTTATCTTGTCATGCTTACGGCAAATATATTTAAGCATCAGATTTCCAAACGAAAGCTCACTCTCAGGAAACGTGACACATGTGAAATTCAGTCCAGGAGAAGAAAGAAGCGCCCAGAGTCAGTGAAGCGATTAGACGTGTAAATTTTAAGAATGCCCACAATGCGGTCAGCACCCAGGCCGCACGCTAAAAAACGGTCTTTCTGTCGGCGGCACTCTACGACCAACAACCTAGAAAATTTCTAGGAAGATTTCAAAGACCAAAGGCATTTTATAGCTGCATGTGGAGTGTGTATGCATACCACACCCATGTGTCAGCGGGGTTTGGAGAGATTATTGCGGGCCTGGTGCCAACCTCCATGGAATGCAGACCGACAAATAAAATAGGTGTTGTGTAGCGCAACATACAGCTAGGGGTGAGAATCACAGCAATTTCACAGCCTAAATAGACATGCTTTGAGCTTTTCCAAAAGCTTCAGGTCAGGAAATCACACAATTAGTGATTACTTTGACCCAAGCTTTGTTATATCTCTCTCTTTCTGGCTCTGTGAAGCGTTGAGACAGAAACACTATTGTGCTTTCTGCACTAAACAATGGCTCTTATGTAGCCTGTGGGGTCCAAATGCGTGTTAGCTCATTTACTCTATGTCTGCCAAAATTCCTGATATGGATCCTATTACAAAACCAATAAACAGCCAGACAGTGTGCCAGTTCTGGAAAAGCAGAATAAACCTGCCCAAGGCACCCTGCCCGTCTCACATGGGCTGCAGGAGCCCGGTCTTTCTGAAGAGAGAACTGAATAGAGGGGGTCTTTCTACATCCAAAGAAACTGCCATATCAGAAAGCATCAGCCAGTCAAAATAACAAAAGAATCCAACAGTAATTTAATCGTTTAACCTCCACTGAGCTTAAAAAAGGTGTTAAAGTGGTCATGAACAATTCAATTAGGAACAAAGAACTGAAAAGCCACATTTGAAAAATGAGTTGCATTAACTTTAACAACAGAATTTTTTAACTCAGATGTTATTTCTATTAATGCACAATTACAGCTTGAAACAAACAAGAGACCACATAATTGACAAGCTGACTTTATTGACATGCACTTTTTTAAGCAAGTATGCATTATTTAGAATCTTTCACAATTTATTTATTTATTTATTTCAAATTTTCCTAAAAAAAAAAAAAAACAATCCTATTTTTCACAATTTCAATTTAGTTTTGATCAAATGAATGCAGTCTTGGTAAGTATAATAGACGTAATGTGCAAAAACATTTAAAGATCCCAAACAGAACAGTAGTGTGATGTTGCAAAATGATTAAAGTCTATTTTAAGAGCGGCGTTAACACTTTAAAGGATATACTGATACAATGTCTAACTTAAAGTTTGATGCTGGTCATGTACAAAAACATTTTGTTCTTCATATTTTGAATATAGAACATGTTTTACCTTTCAAAAGACAGCAAGTATTGAGAAACAAAACCAGTTTATGTATACTGTATCTGCACAGTTATGGCACAATACTCAAAAATTTTAGCCAGTCCTAACAGTGCATACAACAGTCGATCCATGATGTCATAAAGACTGGTTACTGTAGCACGGCCTGTTTAATCCCTCTTGTATGAAGCTTTCACTTTTAGAAACATCCTTCTGAAATTAAAAAGCACTGAGATGAATGGGGATGCTAACAGACAGCTCCAGGTATTACTGACCTAATTGGGTTAAAGGGTCAGGGAGAGGACAGAAAGCGGTCATATCAAATTAAATGACAGTTTTTGATGCAAGTAACATTTGCATTAAAAGTGGACCTTTAGGAAAAATTACAATGATGAAAAATCGTTATATGACCCTGTTAAGCAAAGCAGAATTCATGAAGTGTGGCAAAGCCACATCCATCGTTGTTGTCATCTGACGTCATGACACTAAGGTTAAAACATCTAACAGAAAAAGACAATTTTCCACTAACAACTGGAATACAGTTGACTTGAAACTGACGGCAGTCAAGCACAACCGTGTCCCTCCCTGCAGACTAGGGTGTTTTTCTGTTATTTCCAGTGCAGTGTCACTCATGTGCTGTGGCAGCAGTGTGTGTGTGTGTGTGTGTGTGTTTGTGTAGCAGTGTGCTATTTCCAGCCTCAATGCAGCCAGACTGTGAGGGCCTCTCTGTTGCTCAGTCGAAAAGCTACATCAACATAACAGCTGCTCCCCAACAACACAATTTGACCATCACAAAAAACAACATGCTGTATAGCCTCTAATGGCATTTACATAAAAAAACAAAACACACTCCACAGTATTTCCAAGACAACAATTCCCATTAGATAACATTATAGATACTACAAAGTCAAAAGCCATACTTTAAAATAGCAGTTCTCAGATGCTTTCATATTTTATTTAAAAAGTAGATCCTGAATGGGTGCCGTCAGAATGAAAAAGCAGCTGGTAAAAACAGCACAATAATCCAAACACTAGGGATGTGCAGGGTTAATAGATTACTCGAACCCATCAGCGACGATCGAGCGGCTCTAAAAATGCATTTTTTTAAACTACTTTCATTTTTACTGATTGGTTATGCTGGTATTTGGGCGGTAGTCTGATATTTGATTGGTTATGGCTGTGAGAAGTTGCGTTCTAGAGACAAGACCAGAGCACAGAGCGAAAATGGCTTCTAAAGCATGCAGCGATGTCTGGCAAAAACTTGACAAAAAAAACAGTCAAGTGTAAGATGTACTGCGCCACACTCGTCTACAACTCCAATACGAGTTCGATGCGTTATCATCTTGCACATAAACAAAAAAAAAAAAGCAGATGATGCCGATGCCACTACCAGCAGTCAGACAAGCATAAGAGATTTCACCATCAGACAGAAATGCGACAATGGCAGGGCAGAGCAGATGACGCAGTTAATAGCAGAAATGACAGCAGAAGACTTGCTGCCTATTAGTTTTGTTGAAGGTTTTAAATGTTTAATAAATTATGTTGAGCCCCACTATACTGTCCCATCACGCACTGCAAGGAATGATGCTCTATAAAAAATGCGCTTGTTCATTAAAAGGCGGGTGGCAATAACCACGGGCTCGTGGACTTCGCTAACCACATTTATTGTGAGAGTAAATAAGTCTCGATTTGCAAAGCTAATCACCCTTGCCCAGTGGTACCTGGCTGTTCCTGCAACTTCTTTCCCTGCTGAGGGCGTTTTTTCCACCGCTGGTCATCTGAGCACGACCGACTGATCTTTTTGAATAAAAATATGTCGTCCTTATTTTAAATTTTCTTGACCATGCATGGTAAACTATTCAGGCTGTTTTTGTTTTAAGTTTAAGCAGCATAGTTAATTTGCGGGGCTTCAGTTGCCGTTGTTTACTTTATAATTGGCACGTAGTTCAAAAACTCGCATGCATTTTGTGTAGATAAATACAATTTGTAATATAACATTAGGCTAGGCTATGTGATTAATTTTATATATAATGCGTCATGTAGAAAAAGCGCTTTATACTGTGACTCAAACGCCCCGCCCCTTGCTTAAACTCCACCCTCGATTAATCGAGTACTCATTTCTCAAACCTGTGGATTACTCGAAATGAAATATGATCAAAAATGCCCATCCCTACCAAACACAGCTCAACATACAGTTCTTTGACAGAATTACGGAAGACAACATTATGATGTTTTAATCAGTAGTTTAGACTCATTCTCAAGGCAACCGTTCACTGTGAGGTGTTCTAACGAAGATGGCCTGAGGGTGAGTACATTTTCAGCAGACTTCCAATTTTGGGTAAGCTATTCCATTAAGGTAAAATATTTAAATGTATATATGATATATTACTATGAACTGCACAGGCCCAACAATACAGCTATGCAGCATGAATATCATGACAGACTTGTAAATGCTTAAACAGCAGTGGAAGTTTTATTTACGGTCTGCATATTTATAAATAACAGTTGAATTGCAACAGGTTCATGCTCTCAACAGCCAGTAATTCAACACACACACACACACACACACAATGTGGTCAGCACAAACCATGTTTATCCACAAATCCACATTTAATGTAATGTGGGTCATATTTGTTTGTGAAAAACTTTTTTGGATGTGTTCTTAGATCTTAAAAATAATTATTATTAAATTTTTATTTGTATTTGGCAACATTCATTCCCCCCGACCTACAACAGAGCCACTGTTCTGGAACACACAATGACTACATTTACATGTGCACCAATGATGCGATTATTTGCAATAATCAGAGAAAGAATTTCACTGCAGAAAGATGTTTACATGCCACAAGCAAACCTCTTCATTTCAGTTTTCATGCAATTTTCATTATTCTGATTATTCACCAAGATAGATTATTTTTTACCATTATTATTTGCATACTCCACAGCACAAATAATAACTTGCATATTCAGGCGTGATACTGCCCAATGTTTATTGTGATTAAAACAGGCATAAACCACATAGATCAATGCACTTATGGTTACAACGATTATGAGCTTAATCACATTATTTTGATTGTATTTACATGGTGTAACATTTAATCATAATATTGTCAAATTGCATTATAAGCGTGCATGTAAAAGCACTCCGTGACTCTGGCAGAATAATCCTGTTCTAGATTGTTCATTTCACACCTGTAAGATTGCTGCCAAGCGTATTTCCAAGACATCAGCCCCCCATCCAGAACCTGCCTACAGACAATAACACCATGTCTACACTGAAGCGACCAGCACCGACTCATGCTGTGACAGCTTGAGGTTGTCTACTCTGGAAGTGTTGACGCTGCACGTCAATGTTCACTAACCACAGATCATCTGTATGCTCGAGGCTACACTTCAGCAACAGTAAAATAGAAGAATAGCTTGGATAACTTAGCAGTATATTCAGCAGAAATCTACTGGTATACAAACGCACTATGAAATATAAAAAAACAACAACATTATTATTAAATATTTACTACATTTTTGTGTTTACACACCATTCAAAAGTTTTGGGGTCAGTTAGTTTTGTGTGCGTTTTATTTTTTTAAGAAATTAACAGCAATTATTTTATTCATTATTGTTTTATTCATGCATACAAATGTATAAAATGTGACAGTAAAGACATTTATAATGTTAACAAAATATTTCCATTTTAAATAAAAACTGTTCTATTGAAGATATAAACACCTAGAAATTAAAACCTGTTGATGTCAAACCCAAATGTTTTTGGTCTATAGCAAAAATAAAGGAATTGCCCTCACTGTCCCAATACTTTTGGAAGGGAGTGTAATATAATAGTATATATTACATTAACTATATTTAGTCTTTATATGTTTTATACACACATGTACATAATGTTACATGTAATACTGCATATAAAAATATCTGTATAGTCTAAGCCTTCATTATCAAGTTATGCCGTTATAGGCAAATAGTTATGAGGGTATGTTTTATCTCACAGTTTTCTGGAAAGCTGTGGCACTCCTATGGTTACACCTCTTATTTCTATTTCTGTACAAGCATACCTACTGTATCTAATCAGAATCCAAGTCTCCGCTTAACCGTTTAAAAGTCATGAAATCACGTGGGACGAGTACGGCAGATAGTTCCAGAGAAAAGCGGCTCTGGCTCACTGGCTGTTTTTGGCTCATGCTAGAGGAAATATGATTATGCAGAAGGGGAACGGTTTCATCAGCACCTGGAGCGGTGCGTGAGAGGGGAGGTTAGGGCCGAAAATAGGGGGGGATTTATGAAGTGAGCACATACTTTAGCCCTGGCAGGAAGTCATTAAGCTGTAAGCTTGAATACAGAGAGAAGAGCTGGCATCTGCGGCGCTTCTGCAACCGTTCAAGCAGAGCAGCGGCTGTACACTTAAACACTACAGTCTCTTTTCGTAATTTCAACCGTGGTTTAGCCAAACAATCAAGATCACACCTCTTGAACTGACAGCCGGTGGTGGTGGTGGTGAAAGGGCAGTGTGGTCGCTCAACTTCCGTTTAGTTGACGCTGGCTAGTTCAGAATGAGGTTTATAAGCAACAGAAAAAAAAGGCCATCCCAGCTAACAGTAAACGTTCTCAGAAATGTGGCTAACGTTCTGACCAGGTTCTCTCACATCTATGTAAAGGAGTCATACAAAGCCAATTTTCCACAAGCTAATATGATTCTTTAGGGTCTTAATGGAAAGTTTGTAATATAGTTTGTTTGAAAATTTCTCAAGGATAGTGTAAAATTGTTAATTTTACCCTGTCAAAAACAGCTCTTTAGAAATCACTCTGTTGTGTGTACTTCCCCTTTAAATCTTCACAAGCTCCGCTGACTCCACCCCTCTTTTCCGAGGCACTCTCGAGGATCTTTTTTTAGCCGTATTCATAGTGAAGCTTGCTAATTAGCACATTATTAGGAAAGGCGATTTACAAAGCTTCATTAACAGACATTATACTCACTGCTTCTGTAGGTGAGGCTGGATCATGAATGATTTGAGCGAACATAAACGCATTTCGGTTTACCAAGGGCGCGTTTCCCTTCAGAACCAAACGTAACGCTAATCCTCTGCGTTTAATAGATTCAACAACAAAACTTTTCTCTGTCTTGCTTATCTCTGCGTCTCGGTCTGATGACGGCTCACTCAGGGCGGGTCTGAGGTAAGACACCAGTTCAGTCTGTGTGGCACGCTGCTGTCAATCATCTATCGTGGGAGTGGCCTCTGTCGGTGAGACACCATACCGACATGCATTTGAGAATGACTTGATTTCAGAAGGGGCAACTTATTTTATTACATTAAAACAAAACTACTGGAGGATCTTTATCATTGTAGGGTGGTTGTGTACACACACTCCCAACACACATTTCAGTCCAAACAGCTTGGAAAAGTGCATTTACCACCGGATGTTTTTTTCCAGTTACTAGAATGTTCATACAAAGTTATATGGTCGCTAAGAAAAAAGCGATATACAGATTCATGCACTTTATTATAATTTCACAAAATTTATTAAAAGGGGTCATGAGATGCAATTTCAAATTTTCCTTTCTCCTTGGAGTGTTACAAGCTGTTAGTGCATAGATACGATCCCTGAAGCTGCAAAGATTTCAAAACCAAAGAGATATTCTTTATAAGAGTTATGACTTGTCCATGCCCCCCTAAAACAACTCATTTAAACACGCCCCCACTTTTTCAACGTCGCGTTGTGGGTTTATTTTCAAACACCAACCAAATCTCAATGCAAAGAAAGAAACTAACAAAAAGGCGAAACTATTATTCTCGCAGTAGTGTTGCAGGACACGCTGTGTGTCATTGTGAAAGTGAAACTACTTTCTTTGTGCTTCCAAAAGAAATCAGTGGTCAAGTTGTATTTACAACACTGTTTCAGAACAGGTCAACACTAATATTAGAGTGTGTTCATTAGGCATGGGACGATAACCAGTTTCAAGGTATAACGTGGTTTTAAAAAGTCACAGTTTAAAATTTCCTGCGTTATTCACTTTTTGTATGTGTAGTCAAAGACGGAAAGTGCATGACCCCCTCAGTTTTGTGCAGCTAATAGCGTAATGAGTCACATGACCCCTCACCCTCTGGTTGTGCGAGCAGTGAGATTCACCGGTGTAGGAAGACTGGAGGAGGTCAATCCCTCAAACATTTTCCCCCCATTCAAAAAAAAGAGAGAAAAGCATGACATTTTTTCGGCTACCGAAAACACGGCCAGGGATTGTAAACCAATTATTTTTCTCAAATGCAACATCTGATAAATGTCTTGAGTTGATGACCATAGTACAAGTGGAACAATTGACACTGGTTGGTTCAATTGATTATTAAAAAATACTGCTCACCCAAGATGTAGCATGCATTATTTTCTAATAATTCATGGCCCGTCATCAATTAATCTGTATATTGGTGTATAAAAATGAATTCCTGAACAAAAAAAGCATAAAACTAAAACATTTTAGAAGGGATATTTTCAGCTTTCAAAGACCACTGAGAAACATTGACAAAACATTCCTTTAACATATTTTTGTAACCTAGGATCATCTTATGCAAATGTGCTGCACATAAAACAACCAGCACGTCCACTCAGATTTGGAGAACAAGTCATCAGATCCAACGGGGCAGAGAAAAGCATTTTGCAATGGGTCTGATGACCTTTCCTGCTAACGCTCAGCCAATCAAGATCCAGGTTAACACTGAAAAGGTTACAGAGGCTTACAGGCCTTTCGTTTCGCACCAATCATTAAAGCATAAACGTACCAAAACACTCTAGGCCAGGGTAATCGAGAGAGAAAGAGTGTGAGAGAAAGAAACACAGGCCTTGGAGAACCTCTCCCATCTCCATATCTTATTTCAATGTGGGAATAGCACTCTCAGCAATTATTGTTAGTATCAGTCAGACAATAAAGGCTTTTCCCTGTGGAGCCGAGGCAGCTATCTCACGTTCAGAGCAGGAGCTTGTCGACAATTGTTACGCTAATTGCTTTCACAGCAAGCGTCATTTATAAAGAAAACATGCTCTAAGACACACACAGAGGTTCAACATATGAGCCTGCACACACACGCACTCATTACGGCTGTGCCAACCAGAAGCAATAATGTGCATATGCGAGTAAGACGATTTATCAAAAATGACCAATATAATCATGATGATTATGTCAGCAATATTGAATAAAGAAACAAGGCGATGGATTTAATATGCTTTTTATTTGACCATTAACTTAATTAATTTGCATGGGGAACAAAATTCCCAGCAAGACATTTTTCCATGTTAAAATATTTTAGTAAAACTAAGTGCCATTGCTAGTGGTCGACTGATAAGAATTTTACTAAACTAAATACATAAAAAAAACAAATTATAATGCTTAACTTTAAAAATATTGTGTACTTGTACAAGTCTTAAAATACTATATATTTTGTGGTCACTCAAATGAACATGAAGAATAAAATAAAGCAGCTTAAAAGACATTCGGCTGGTTAGATCCTCGTCTGATATATATATGGTCGACAAACCTGAGCAAATAATGATTTGAAACTTGTTTGGAGAAATGATTCATCAACACCCAGAAACAGACAGCAAACCACAACCACAACTCAGATAACCAAAAGCCCTGAAAACGAAAGTCAAAACAGGCTCCAACATGTCAGAAACGAGTTTATAGCAAACGCTTCTATGGTGTCAGAGGGGACTACAGTCAAAAATCACTCATAAGCTCATAAATCATAGTGCAAAAACATATCCCCAAATTGAATGTTTAAGTGTTTAACAGCAATAGTTTTCACAGAATGAGAAACTTGGACTAGGGAAGGTCTGCCTGTTTAAAAAGAAAACACTCTATTACTTAATGAGCCACTTACGACTCCTCTCAATTTCTTCCCCATTATTTTTATTGCAATTTTCAGAGGAGCACTAACGCTAGTCTGTTGTTTCAGTCTTCCCTGAACAGCTTTCTCTGCCAGCGGGTGCTTCAGGAAAAAAATAAATAAATAGCGAGAAAATAAGGTGAATTTTCAAACTTAGCCTTGAAAAGGTTTATTGCTTCCTGTTTACGGTCTCTCGCAGAACATTGTGTCAACTAGCGTCGAAGCTATATGAACTCACTTATATTTTTTTTTTTGTTTTTTTTGTTTAAGGTCACAGTTTTCATTATCATTCCCTCACGTCCACCTCTGCATCTCCCACACTCAAACATGCAGAGGTCAAAAAACATAAAAGAGCATAAAAGTCTCTTCACTCCACCCTCCTGTCTGATTTGCAATGCATTTAGAACAGTTACCAAACACACATATATGCTTGCTTTTGTGCAAGGAACATATTAAAATAAAGAAATCCAGCCACGATGACTTAAAAAAAAACTAGGAAAAACATTCCAGTACGATGCTTTATTGAATGCAACACCCAAAAATCCTGAGTTTCCACTATGATATCATCAGCATCGCCTTTGTTTTAACTATTTATCACTGACGCAAGACGTTTCTTAGTGTTTCGGGGGAAGTCATATACTGTAGTCACAATGAGAAAAAAAAACGAGATTAGGTAAATGCAGAAATGCAAATTAAACACTTCACAAAATGCATAATTATGCAACAAAAATTTCAAACCGAAACCCAGAGAAATATATAACCATATGGATCAACTGGTTAGGCAAAGCACACACACTCACACAGGCCTCCTCGGTCTCATGACTGCGGCATTCTTATCAATTAAGTACTTCATTACACAGAAGGATTTAAAGAGCTGGGAGGCATTATGTAATTTTGCTAAAATGCATCTTAAAGGTTTTACCACACCAAATCATACCCCACAGCTGGCATTTAAATCACCCCGGAAAATTCATATACACAGGTAAGCTGATTCAGAAGCAAATCATTAAGCAGCAAACAAATGCCTCTGATGGATTTCTTTTCCTCTGCCAGATGGAGAGCTCTGCTCACTTAACTGTTCATCAGACATGCAAAACACGAGGAAGAGTTCAAAGAAAGATGCACTTATCTGCAGTGGCCTGAATTACGCAGCTCATGTAGGTGGATTCTCAAAAGAATCATGCCAACTAGAACATCCAAATCCTTATATTAAGTGATGCGCTATGAACAACTTATATGAGCAGAACTAGTCTCTAGGGCTCGGATCTTAGCCGTTTTTAATCAAAAATGAATGCAAGCATGCCATTAGTAATCAGAACAGGGAATGCCTACTTGTCAGGGTCAAATGCCTGAACATGTCTGCAAAGCAGAGACATTACCACTCAATTAGCCGTTTAAATGAACACAAACTGACTTTATATAACCGTAACACATAAATCATTCACTCACGAGAGGTACTATGTCAACTGTTTTCACAGTCAATGTAGAAGCATATCTCTGTTTGTTTATGTGACTGAGCCCTGTTTTACAGTTCACCGGTCATGTTAGACCACTGTCATTTGTCATGAATGTATCCACAGACTCGCTAGCCAATAACCCACCACTTCAGCTGACTACAACTCTCTGTCAAGCCTGTTTGCACAACACCTATGTAAAGCTGTTGTTCACTTGCCCTTATTAGCTTCTCTATTGGTACAACAACTTTAAACACTTGATGAATCAATGATCCTGTCAGAAACACACACACACACACACACCAATTTCTAATTAATAAAAAAAAAATTAAAGCAGGACTTAAAGTCAAAATATCTAAGCAGTGTAACTTAAAGGACTAAATATGTTGTCATAATCAAGGTCTTTGTACTAATTTGCTTTTAAATATAGGTTTGGAGAACACATTAAATAGTTAAACCAAAGTCAGTGTGGCACTAGACAAGTAGGAAGCCATTTTGGTCAAAAAGAAAGAAACAGAAATAATGGAGTTCCTCATAATTGTGTCATGGTCATTAAGTTAAAGTAATTATAAAAAATAAAAAAACAGCTGTATGTCAAACGAGTTACCCCAAAAATGCCTTGATATTTACATCTCAAAATATACTTGCAAGTACATCATTTTAGTCTTTCCAAAAACTACTAGATTTTCACGAAATTATGTTTTTATATCATCTTGGGCAATAGCAACAGTCATCGGATGTGTGACATTTACAACTCTTCTTCATTAAAAACCCCAAACCATCAAAACCACAACTTCCCGATATGTCGTGAATCATTCAAGCACTTGAACGCATGATAAACTCAAGTCGATATTGAAAAACCTCAAACAGGCCCTTCTTAACGCTTCGCTGTATTCCTCGAAGTGACCCGTCAAACAACTCTAGGGCCAAAGAGCAAAAGTCGTGACCCCTGTTACGTCACGTCGGGAACTATCACTGTATTCTGACGTCAAAAACGCTCAGCGGGAACGGAACTTCTGGAATGCGACACTGTGACAAGAGCAAACACCTGTTTAGCACCTTCACCGGCGAGCGGTTATGTCATCACAATCACATAAAGGAGAAAAAAACTTGAAGCGTCGCCGCGGCCGTAGACGGTCAGACGTGTTCAGAATACTGAAACCGGTTCTTACCTCGAGACGCTCCAAACTGACGAAACTGGCTACAGCAAATCCATCAATAATATCCTCCTCTTGAGAACTAGACTCGCGTCTCTTCCTCCGGGGGGGTCGCGGGGTTTTGCTCGAGGAAGTCGAGCGCGGCGGAGCGTTTTTACCGGGACTTCGCTCCCGTTCGGAACCAGACGAGGGGCTCCGGTTTTGGGCTTCCCCGACGCGCGCCTCCCGTTTCCGTCCCCTCTCGCGCTGCGAACGGGATCTGCGACTCTGCTTCACTTTCCCTTCCATTTTAAAATCGGTGCGATGTCCTCCCCCCGCCCCCCCGCAAGAAAACAAAAAAAAAAATGACACTCGATCACGATTCCACACAATCAATAAAACACACCCATAGATACCGGAGCCTGTAAACAATTTACAGTATGACCTTGGATGTTAAGCTCCGTAACGTGGTAAACAAACAAATGTGATCCATGCAGGTTGAGGCGTGCGTGTAATCCAAAGCACGGCGTCACAGGATCGAAACGCCTCGCTTCATTTAAACAGGTGCAAAATGGCTGTTTAATTACAGTGGCGTGAATTCCAAGCGCACGGCAACTTTGTTGCAACGGAATACAACAACATCAGCGTGTGTGTGTGTGTGTGTGTATGCTGCAGACCGCACGCTGGATTCATGTTGCTGGCCCTGCTTTAATTTCCACCCGTTCCATGACCCGCTGTGCCAGAAACAACAAAATAAGCATCCGCGTGTTCGTCAAAGAATTCACAAATAGGAACTTATTGCATAGCCAAGTTTGAATGTGAAGAGACGCCACGAAGCCATCCGAGACAACACGGTCCGCGTCAAGCTGAGAACGCTGATATATCCCCCAAAGATCCTTCTTCAGCGCACAATCCGCCAAAAACAAATCATATCCAAGCAGGAAAAGAGTTCTTTATCCAGCAGAGAGTAAGTTGAACGCCTCCATTCCTGAACGCTGTCCGCGCGCTGCGGCTGAAGGGAAAGACGTCGGCGAGTTTGTCGGAAAACGCGAAGCTTCGCTTAGTGGCTTTAAAGAGACAGCGGATGATTCACATCTCCTCTTCTCTTCTCTGTTCTGGCTCGTCAGAAATCGCACTGCGAAGTGTAAATGCTCGGAGTCTAGCAAACTGACGTACTTCCGCCACTTCTGCGATTGCCAGAGGAAGTGAGCTGGTTTATTATATTACTCCGAGGAACTTATTTTTTCGTGGCATGTCGTTTGCAGGGTGTTTCTCGTCCGTGCCGTCCGCCTGTCAGCGGGTGGAGAGACGCGCAGTTAGCGAGCTGTCAGCGGCCAAATGCGCATCAGTGCAGGCGGCTTCAAAAGCCCACGCAGCAGCCTAAACGCTCTTCTCCATTATACAGTTACACACTCGCGCATCATCTGCTGTAGATGCTGTCTCTGCTCTGATACATCCCAATGACCTTTACCCTAGTTGCATTGAATAGTTGCATGGAAATGATTCCGGTACGATGCTTTATTGAAAGCACTACCCATGAAAGAGATAAAAACGCCACCCCGTTTGAGGCTCACACAGTATTTCTATCTATCATATATCTATCTGTCTGTCTGTCCATATGTCCAATCCATCCATTATTCTTTCTATCCACCATTCTGTATACCTAATTATGTCCATCATCCATCCATCAGTCCATTATACATTCTGTTATCCATTCTCTCTATGTATTGATCATTTTATATATCCATGTCCATCCATTGTTCTTTCTATAGGCTACACCATTATATTACCTACTTATCATCTATCTATCTATCTATCTGTCTGTCTGTTCTTTCTTTCCGCCAGGAGTTCATTTGTTACTAACATCATGATAACTCGAGCTCGATGTCACATTTGCTTTAGTGTTGGCACAACTGAGGCGTTTTGCTGCAATCATGTCATTAAACTATTTTAAAACCAGTAAGTTCTGATTAACTGTAAGCCTGTACACCAGTCATTCATCACATTGACATGCCCAGTTTAGATTTGTGGACACAAAGCTAAGGGGAGGAAACTCACGAGACACTTCAAGCCACACTCACCACCCACAGACCCTAGGGAAGGCATTACTATAACTGCAGGGGATAACAGTGGTCTTTGGACTCACTAAAGAAGCCCACAATCACACATCACTAAATTATTCAGGGGAATCCGTTATTTTCAGCTCAACTGTTGTATGTGACAGAAAGAAATGAATGACTTGTACAGGGGTAAATTACTGGCAATAAAAAAGCAATGAATTTGTACAAAATACAATAAACCCATTACAGGTGACTCATTACTAAGCCAGCTGGGTTAATATATCCATCTTTGAATCATGCATGTTATAGAAATGCAAATACAAATAGTCAATAGCACAACTGTTATGACAGAATACGACTACACTTATAGTAACAAAGCAGACACTTGTCAGTATTTCATAGCTATTAACTGTCATCACCGCTAGTGCCGACTGCTCATTCTCAAGCACTTCTTGTAGACCTTCGTTTAAGTGCACATGATGTCATCCAGCCCCAGAAATATAAACTGTAGCACAACAGGTCAAAGTGTGTTTTTTCACCTCTGCAGTCTGGGTCTTAGCTCACTTTTCCATATAATAATTCAGCGCTCTGTCTGCAGTTATAGGCTCTTAGGCACCGTGAGGTTGCCTTAAGGCAGCAAGAGAGCACCTGTCCTCTAGAGAACACACACACATGAACACACAGTCTCAAGATCATCCAAGTCATCCAGACTTATAAATGATTTATTTTACACTCCACTCTTGCAATAATGTACAGTGATATCAGCACTATATCACCATGGGCTTGTCCTCTCTCACTTAAATCTATCCTTCTGAGGTCTGAATCTATCCGTCTATCCCTCTATCTATCTATCTGTCTGTACATGATCCATCCACCCATCTATCCATCCTATTTTTCAGTCTATCAACCATCCATCCATCATTTCTGTCTGTCTTTCTATCTTCCAACCCAAAATATATCTATCTTTTTTTATCCATCCATCCACCCCACCCATCCCTCCATCTACTGTATCTATCGTTCTGTCTGTCTATCAAGCATTCTTTCCAGTCATGTAATCACTATGTTCAGAATGTCTACACACAACTGTGTTGTCTAACCAGGGATCTAGACGTGCTTGGATACACTAGCAAAAGGTCAAACTCTGCTGGACTGTGAGGGTGAATTGGAAACGGAGAGTGTCAGCAGGGTTAGGAGATAGAAGTAGTGGGTGTCAAAGCTATATCATTATCACCAAGGAAATATAAACCGAATGTGAGGTTCTCTCTGTTTAAAGAAAGACGGTGGGAATTACTGGAAGCGTTCTGAGTTGAGCTGAAACGCTGAATTCACTCATTCGCTGAAATGAAATGTGAATAGGTAAGTATAAATGTCAAAGCAAATGTAAATACATTTCATTCTTTCTTTAAAAATACCTTCACCCACAAACGGTTTAGCTTTTTTGACTAATCTTTTCTCAGGAAAGCCACATAGTCGGGATCAGTGAAAGGCTTAGCTCAACATTTTGAAGAAATTCAGAAATGAGTTCTATTGATTTTTCACCTCCCAGCACCTTCAAGCTAAACTAACATCCCGACAGACTGTGTTATGTCAGTTCAGCTTTTCTTTAAAGATATCTGCACAAATCAATACGGCTTTGGCGAAGCATATACAGTAGATCCCTGCGAGAAGTGTGGACACATTCGGCGTACCTGGGCTTTTGATTGATTCTGTGGAACATACTGATGCTTATCCTCTTAACAGTACTTTCTCTGATAACCATTTGTATTTTCCTTGATAACAATCTGGCAAGTCAGAGCTTGAAAACAGAGTCGGCGCGAATGTGATGACTAAACGCTGGGAGCATTTCATCCGTGATGATCTCTAAGGAGTGTGTCAAAACATGATGCCCATCCTCTCTCCCCGGACGAACTCTGTAATTGCTTCTTAAGAAAACATGGGAACTGACAGTAGCAACGCTCTCTCACGCGTTTCACAGGTCAAGCAACATATAAACACGCTCTGAGTGATACACAGGGAAAGGCAAATATTAAAATATGCCAGATAGAAATGAAAACAGGCGAACTGAAGCCAAGGATACTGTAATTGAACACAAGTGGCTCTCCTAACTAGACTGGGTAAACAAATTATATCAGCGGATTTATGAATTTCATGACATTTCCAAACACTTGCCCCGTGCATGTGTGAGCAGAGGTGTGTCGTTTCTTAATATTACTGTAGTTATGTATACTTAAACAGGTAAATCGGCTCAGTGAAGCGATATCTGAGCGGTAGGGCTTGTCTTATCAAAATATAAATATCAGTGCGACTAAAGCACAAACAGCTGCTTGACTGAATGAATCTGATTAAGCTTCTTAAAATAAAGCTCAGTGGTCAGCCATTGTTTTGCTACTGAAAATCTGAATGCTGTTAAAATGAAAAGAAATGACATTTAGAAAGTCATGATAGAAATCTAGTGAGATGTTAAAGGGACAGTTCACCCCAAAATGAACATACTGTCATCATCCTTTAGGATATTTATTTCTATGTTGAACAAAACATATCCTAATATTAAATATCCTATTATATTAATAAATATTAAGAAATGAATACCGGTCTGAAACAACTTGAGTGTGAGTAAATAATGAAAGAACTTTTGGGTGAACTGTCTCTTTAAGAAAGTCTCTGTTGAGTTGAGTGATGTATTATTTTCTGATGGAGAGAAGCTTCTGTCCGATCCGAAAGCATTTTTCCATGAAGTGAATAACCACAACTAATTGGTGTGATGCAATCACCTTTGTGACTGATGTTAGAGTGATATCAGAGCTTGTACAGACTCAAACTATTAATCTTCTAAACTTCTTAAGCCAGCAGTTGTGGACTTATTGGCATTCTGACATTAGATCCTGATCATGCGTCATGCAGAGTAATGCTCACGTCCTGTAAGATTAAGGCAACTGACAAATATAAAAAAGTATGTGTGAAAGTATGACATGGTTCCTCTGGTTGCAACAACTTAAAAAAAACATTTTGTTAATTTTTAAAATGTTTGTTTTTCAGAAAATATGCATTAAATTGATCAAAAGTGACAGTATACACATGACATAAGATTGCTATTAAGTTATTCAGCTTTACACACACAAAATAAAAAAAAATAAAAAAAACAACAACAAAAAAACTATATGCATTCCAGAATGATTTCTGAAGTATTATGTGCCACTGAAGCCTGTAATGTTGTGGCATCAAAGGAAAAAAAAAACCATAAGATATTTGAAAATAGAAACCAGGTATTAATATTGCAAAAACATTTCTTATCATTATTATATTTTTCATCGAAAAAATGCAGACTTGCACTGAAAGTTCACAATTCAATATCCCAGAGAAGAAAAATAAGTAGGCTACGTCATAACTTCTGCTCATTGGTACAATCACACAGGAATTGTGTTTCTCTTCTGTGTGCAGCGGCGACGCTCCTGTAATAAAGAGAGGATGTGACAGAGGTGTGCGAACACTGCCGTGCTTTCACAGAACACAGATGAGAATGGCCTCTGACTGTCCTCCCAGCGGGGTTCCTCAGTCTGGCATTTTCTCTCTGCGTCTGTGTCTTTGTTTCTTTCTTCCTCTCCTTCTCCTTTCTCTCTCTCTCTTTTGCGCACAGACACTCCAAGGCCTCTTTAGTTAAAACCGTGTTCTGTTATCTGGGATCAAATGCACATCATGGCAGCCTTCCCACATTCAGCCCAGCGTTTGCTTTGATATCTGTGTCGCTTGCTGGGTCTCTCTCAGAAAGTCTTGCTTTTCAAAACTCATGTAGTGCGTGATTATGAACCCTTCTCTGCCTTAAAGCCATGTCTGTCTCAAGATACCAATCCCACGCTGCTTTCTCAAGGTGATCGAGTATGTTTGCTGAAATATTCAAATTTCCCTTTCGCTTTCTAGATAAAATAAAGTTTGGATACTTCAGGATGACCCGTCAGTGGACAAAACATTGTTAGCCAACTTAAGCTTGTTAACAATAAAAAAAAGATAATTATACCCTATAGTGAAAAATAAATATACTTAAATGTATTTGAATCACAATTATTTTATGCTTAGAATACTACAAATACATTTTCATATTTATGTACTTAATAAAATGTTACATTAATGTTTATTTTATTTCAAGTAATATTTTTTCTTCTTTTTTCTTCTTTTTTCTTCTATTTCTATTTTTTTTAAATATTTGTTGGTAACATTAAAAATACAACATATATTGTATTAATTGCATTCAGCATATAAAGCTCAGCCTGCTAATACTTTTATACATTTTAATACATTTTGCACACTGCCAGACAACACCAACAAATACTTGGATCCCCAAAAAAGAAATAGACATATAAATAAATAAATACAGGCAGTAATACTCCAACACAAACTAAATATATATGCTGCACCCAGAGAGTGGCTCCATTGATCCCCGCACACAATGTATTGGTTTAATTAAGAGAAGCAGTGTCCTTGCTAATTGATTCCTTGCCTGTGCGAATTACCTACACGCAAAACAACCGGTGACTAATGACCCATGGAAATCTGGCTTTTACGAACTGGACACACTGCAAGCTAAACTTCCCCCACAGCTGACCGGCTCCCGCCACATTTGTGAGGATTACAGAGCTGTTAGCGAGAGCCGCTCCGCTCGATCAATCCCCCCTGTACAGTGCTAAAGGCTCTCATCAATTATGAATCAATCAGGGAGAGGGTGAAGCTACCATTGATCTGCTGAGAGAGAGAGAGAGAGCGAGGCAGCAGTATTATAACTGATAAAGCAGGTGCTGATTTTCCCAAAGCTTATTAATGATCAAATTATCCCTTGTGCTTTTGTTTATGTGAAGTCTCAGCAGAGAGAAGGGAAAGACAATAACTCAATCGCTCATTTCCCAGACTTGTGTAAAGAGAGCAGGTTCATTACCAGATTAATAAACTAGGGCCTCTGGCTCCAACGTTTCATCAAAAGGAACCAGATGAAAAAATAATATAAAGCACAAAATAAAACTAACGTGAAATGTGAATTCAAATAGTGTGTAGATCTAGTGGCGGCCCATCAGAGGAGGCGAGGGAGGCTGATTCTTCCACAAGTACTAAAGCCCATTATATATATATATATATATATATATAAAAATGAATCATACTTTGGTATTATGACTTATTATGAAATAAAAGGAATTTAAAATGACAAAATTAAGACAATTATGATTTAAAAAAGAATGATGAATTATGGGATTATTGTAATTATGGGATAGTCATAATAGACAACTTATTTTTTAATGATTTTTACTTTTAATTATCATTTTTTAAATTTTACTTTTATCTCTTAATCATGACTTGTTGTCTTTTTTAGTTTGTCATAATTATGAGGTATAATGAATTTAACGTAGCGTATGTAAAAAACAGTACATGTTTATGATGGTTACAGTTTAGCATCATTGATAATACCATAATAGTTGCTATTAATATTTATAGTAATATTTTAGTGTTTGCCATTTTTATTTCCATTCTTATAAGGTTTTTATTTTCATTTTATTTTTTAATATATATTTTAGTATTGCAAGTTAAACTGAAAGTTAAAATAATAAGCTTATTAAAAGATTTTTTTTTTCTATAAAGAAGTGAAATCTCAACATCACATACGCATTCTTAATATAATACAGAAACAGGACTGTTTTTTTTAACCCTGTATGTCAAAAAACAACATTATTTTTTCTCATACAGTAAATAGGAAAATAGACGTAGAACTAAATAGAACTAACAGTAAGTTTATATAAATATTATTGCATTAGTTGCTTCTTGCTTAGGTAACAAGGGTGGTAGATATTAGCTAGCTTTCTTCCTGCTTAAACACACTTCCTGTGGACACTTACAAAGGGAAAGGCCTGGTCAGGTTTTGTTATATCAGTCGTCAGAACATCTCAGGTGTCTGATAGTGTGTGTGTCTGTGTGTGCACACCCGCAGGTTGGTGGTTAGCCGCAGGAAGTTACAATAATAACAGACCAAACCCACCACACTGTCATGTTCACTGCAACTCATGCCTGCCGTTCTGCAGGGGAGTCATGGAAACTGATCTGGCACCTCTCTTCTCACCATCTCAGCACGGAGAAAGCACTTGACAGGCAAGGTTTGTAGACCTGGCTTTGTAAAAAAAAAAATAAATAAATAAAAGAAGGAGAGAGAGAAGCGTGAAAGTGAAGTCAGTTTGCTGGGTTTTACACTAAGACGCAACACAGGAAATAATGACCGACACCTCACACACAGAGGTCAGAGGTCAAGGGTCACATGCTACTCTGACACATGCACTGCACTGGGAGTTATTTTTTTAGACTTGTGGAGGAATATTTATCAGCTAGTCTTGTGTAGCCAGATTTTGATGACTGTTGTAATAGCTAATGCAACTACTGCCTAATTAAACATGAAGCATGCAGGGCTTTCATGAATAGTTGGTTGGCTAGTCTGTGAATCAATCTGTCATTTATGTAGATGACTCACCATATACCATGCAGCAGCATGCATGTTGGCAGATTTATGCATAAATAGTGACATAAACATTCATTCAGGCATTTCAGGCTCTGGGCAACACTTGATTTGTTTTAGGGCAGTTTTGCTAGAATTAGTAGATCTCTACAATCATTTGCTTAAAGTGTGTTGTGTAAACACAAAAAGTGCTACTTTATTTCCACCTTTGCATAATTTTACAATAGCAAGCAAAAATAATCTTGTTTTCAGTTTGAAATAAGATTATTTTGAAATACTATTTTTTTTTCCTTCTTGATTGAAGAATTTCAATCAAATTCAAAAACTAACACAGTCTCACGACCAATCCGTATGTATTCATTTTGTGCAATACGTCTAAACCCCAGTGATGGATAGGTTTAGGGGCGGGTTAGGTGTAGGTTATTCACACAAATTCATACGAATCGGTAAAAAGACTCATTTTAGTCGCTAGAGCTATATTGGTCAGTGCATAAATAAATAAGCACTTAAAAAGCCAACATCTAGTTATATTAGTTAAAATTAATCAATTACAGCACAAGCATAAATGAAGTCATGATCCAAACTAGTTGAAAAAAACCCTAGTGACAGAAAAAAAGCTTTTTTGCCTAGATTGCCTTAGATACTTAAATCATAATGGCTTTTTGAAACAAGAAAAATATATTGCCTTGTTTTCAGGAAAAAAACAAGTCAAAATTAAGTGAGTTTTACTTGAAACAAGCAAAATAATCTGGCAATGTTCTAAGCAAAAAATAACTTTATTTTGATTTACTTTCTTAAAACAAGACGATTTTTTTTTTACTTTTGTTGATTTTAGTTCCAGTGTAGCCAGCAGCATCTAACAAGAAAAGGCTGTCTGACTAACATGTGATGCACTGTAAGTTAAAGGGGTTGTGTAAATCTGAAATCACACAAAAATAAATAAAAAACGACACACAAACAAAAAATATGATTTTCAAACAAACCCAGCCCAGGATATCTGTTACAAAAGTTCGATGGCATTAACGTCAACCTCTGTCAAGAGCAGCATCCGGTTCTTCCTCAGACGCAGTGTGACAAACCTGACAGAAACGTATACACAAAGACAGGAATAAAAGCAGACAATCAAGTTATTTTTACCGTCCAATATGCATCAAATATCCATTCATCACAAGACTTTTGCCCTCTAGGAATAGCACTCCATACAAAAGCCAAAAGTGCTATATCAGCTATGCCATTGTAATGGTCAAAAGATTCTGCTTTGTCTGGCAGGTGTAAAAAGTCACCTTCAGTGAGTGTCCATCTGTCTGTAGCACTCAGGTTAGAGCATGCACACAGATACGCATGTGTCTCTATGAGTTATGGTGTGCTAAGGATCCTGAGTGTTTATCAGCAGGCATTTGAACTCTCCTGCCCTTCCTGGAAGAAAGCCACAGAACGAGACCAGTGCAAAATCTCCCATTCATGAATTATAGAGCAACCTGAGCTTTAAAAGAATGCTGACTGGTTGGACTTTGATGCAGTATAGAAACATCAAGTATAGGACAGACTGAAGCAGAGTTTAATGAATTCCCTGTGAACCTGCGGCTGTGTTTCTATCGGCCTCGGCGCTCCTGTGAGAAAATCATTTATACGCGTTTAGATTTTGCTCCTGGGGGTTTTTACTTTCTGCTTGTTTAAGATGACGTAATGTCACAGTGATTCAAATGAACTTTGATCTTTTATCATACACTGGGAAAACGGCCAGAGGATCCATTCTAAGAATGTAGAAAACAAGCTGTCTGAGATCAACTGATAATATGATGGTCATAAAACAGATGAATAGTTTTTCAGACGGAGTGATCTTTTGGTCTGACGTTGCAGGGATTCCTTAGTCAACGCATTTTTGATTTTCTTCACATACACTTTGAATAGACAAATTGTATATACAGTCCAGAAGTTTGGAGTCAGTAAGCTTTTATTTCAGATAGCAAGGAGGCATTCGATTGATCAAAAGTTACAGTAAATGAGCATTTCAGAATGACTGAAGAATCATATGAGACTAAAATGATGCTGAAAATTCATCACAGAAAATAATATATTAAAGTTGGTTTAATTTGAATAACATTTAAAATAACATTTATTCTACTCATTCTCAAATAAACGCAGCCTTGTTGAATCCCACATTTCTGACCAACGAACACATAACTGGGTTATACGTTCTGATGATTTGGGAAGAATGCTGCAGAAAATAAATGGCTAGCATTATTTACAACCAGTTAATTAAATAGCAAAAACCCATCCAGTAATGTGTGTTGCTGTAACACCCAGCAGTGTTGGCTCAGCGCTGGACCGAGATTGCCAGGAACAGTAAATTGTCTTTGTGAGACAGAGTACTATGGTGTGTGTGTGTTCTTGTTCTGTAGTGTTATTTAAATAAGAAGAGTGGCCATGCTTTGGCAAGTTGCTGGCTGTGATTAACGACTGTACAGATGGTTTGCAGCTGCCATTTACCATGGGAATTAACCCCAATATTTACAATAGAGGGAATGTGAGCACATACACACAAATAAGTGTTTGATAGCTTAACCAGTCGTAACATGCTTCTCTTCATCGCACACACACACACACACACACACACACACACACATATACTTAGCTATGCAAACAGGGACACGCCATATGACCTTGAATGTTAGAATAGTTATTATGAGTCATTTTCCCAAGTTAGGATGTCCCCAAATGTCGCCAAAAATGATTAAGCTATACTTCCGGGGGCAACAAATGGCTCAATAAACATATAAATGTTCATAAAACACATGCACATGTCTAATGTGTGCAAAACCATTCATAAAAACATTTTATTTGAAGACGACGTGCTAATTGATTAAATGTGACAGTACTGACATTTATTTAAAAAAGATAAAACATGTCATGGACACCAGTCGCTGCAAACAAATTTGATTTGTCACTAAAGGAATAAATAAAATGACTGTAATAAATAAATTACAATTTAAATGTTTGCAAACAAATTTCGGGAGGAGCACACACAGGTAATCGTTAGCCCACTCATCATTAATCATCCTATCTATATATTTGAATCATATTTCACAATATTGTTTTATTCTGTATTTTAGATTAAACGAACGCAGCCTTGGTGAGTATAATGGACTAATAAATACAGGAAATAAATAAATAACTCTCACCAACCCCAACCTTTTAAATGGTGTGTGTGTGTAAATATATATTTAAGATGGTATGTGTGTTTAAGGGTGAAAGGGGATCTCGATCCATAACACTGACATTTCACTTATAAGTGCATATTTACCGTAGTTTTTTTCTTACATGGTACAAATATATACAAGCAGTTTGCATGCATCTAAACGTATCAAGAAATGATGTAAGCGAGTTAAAGTGCTTTATCTTTCTCTCACTCTCCTCAAACTCCAAAGCAATCAATGGCTCGCAGTGACTACGGCAGATGAGAGAAGCAAGAAAGAGGACAGAGAGGGACAGAGAAAGAGATGAAAGGGAAAGCAAAATGCCACCCATGCAATATAAATGCAGAGAAAGCTTGTAGCTGCTGAGCCTAATAACTATCGGCCCAGGCTCAGTCCTGCTTTGATGGCCCAATCTTCTAAAGTGAAACAGGTCAGGATGAGAAATCCAGAGAGAATTAGAGAGGCTGACAATCTTGTCAAAGACTTACAAGCGTGCAAACAAACAAACAAACACTCTCACAGAAAGAATATACTCATCACATACGAAGCCTTAGGGGACAGAATACAGGGAAGATATCTTCACACGTGGAATCAATGAGAAGAAGCTCAAAAGAAGAACTTTTGTTATCTGTCATTCATGTTCATTCGTCTATGACTAAGAGCAGCGTGAACGCTCTGCTAAATATCTTCTTTTATGATTGACAGAACAATGAGAGTCAGTAAATGACAGTGAGGGAGACTCCTTCAGCTGATTATTGTATCACAGGTGAAATCCTATAACAACATGATAGATTATATTGTATATGCCATTTTATCTTCAGTCAATCAGCCTTTTAACTAAATGGTTGTATTCATGTGTCAAGGATTACAAAATGAAAAAGCAATGTCAAACACAATGCGACTGAACAGAACACAGTGCGGTGCAATAAAACAAAGCAGGATGATAAATATTTCTCCATCCTCTCTGATGTATTGTGTCTCTGTCAAAACAAACAGGAGCTGCGAGCCAGAAGCAGGAAACAGGCTGATGAGATTTGCACAGTGTGCTGTTATTGGCTTAAACAATGGGGCAGACATACGAGAGCGGCTCACAGCGGAGCAAAGGGGGAACTCGTACATGTCGTAATCGGTAATACACTGTTTTTAAACCGGACATGGTCAGATTAAGTCTGGTAACTGAATCTAGGACTACAACACTTTTAATTGTGATTCGGATACTTACAAGCTAGTCTTGTAATGTAATATACACCAGCCCAACTGAGTCACAGTTTAAAATGTATGTTAAAGCTTAAATACACTGTGTTATGAGATAGAGTACGCAAGGCGTGCGAGTTCAAATGCAGAGTAAAGATTTATTAAAGGCTCAGAGTCAAAATGGGAGCGATCGTACACCGGCAGACACACTAACGTAGGCAAAGCAGAGGCAGAGTCGAAAACACAGCAAAAGGTCCAAAATACTATTCAACAGAGTCCTTGGGGAAAAGCAGAGGGGTAGTCCAGGTCCAGGCAAAATATAATACACGAATAATCCAACCGA
>JAUMHR010000049.1:949542-964610 GCA_032361145.1 Enteromius fasciolatus | reverse complement strand
CTCTCCGCGTCCGATGCTCCTTGGCCTCTCTGGGAGGTTCGAAAGAGACCGTCTGCTCCACACGCACATCGTGACAGTAATGTTGTATAATACTATTACATTTTTATATTTTAATTTTTAAAATGTAATGTATTTCTGTTCTTGCGAAGCTAAGTTTTGAGCTGCAATACTTCTAGACATATTCCTTGAGAAATAATTCTAAAATTCTGATGTGCTGCTCAGTAAATATTTCTTGTTTAATGTTTAATATAACTATTTATAGTTATTTTTATATTTTAATATATTTATATTCATCTTTTTAATATGCATTGAAATGTAATTTATTCCTGCGATGCCAAAGCTGAATTTCTAGCAGAGCTGCTGAATACATTTTGGGAAAATGTTTTTTGTTTTGTTGTTGGCAACAATCTCTAACATGAAATTATTAATTGCTTACAAAATAAGAATTTGCTGTTTTAGATGTCGCTGCACCATAAGTGATAGCAGATATATAGAATTATTAATAGAAATGATCTGCACCGGATGAAGAGCTGTTAATTTGAAACAAAACTTGGCTGAGGAGTATTTCCAAAAATATAAAAATTATAATTAAACTTTGTTTGGAATACTCATTTTTTTCATATCAAGCCTAACATGTGTTTTAATGTCACTGTTGATGAGGAGTGTGTAATATTTGAATAATATCAGTCTTTAAATAAAATTATATTTAAAGTATACAGTATTTGCCATAGTTCCACTTTAGCACAAACAAGTATACTTTAGTATTGTCACATTCTGTTCCTGTCTTGTCTCGTGCTCCCCCATGTCTTTGTGTATTTTGGTTTAGTCCTGTCCGTTTGGTTTCTTCCTCATTAGTTTAATAGTTTCACCTGTCATTTTAACACCTGTCCTCACTATTGTATTGATTAGTTATCATTTAAATGCCCTTGTCTTTTCTTTGTCATTAGGTCTTGTTGAAGTTACTGTGTCGTGCATGTCTGTCCGTGTTAATGTATATCCTTGAATGTATCTTTTGCTGCCCCGACAGCTTTTGTTTTGCCCTGTGGGCTATTTGTTATTAAATGTTTTCGCAGCACCTTCTGGCTTCTCCTGGTTCCTTGCCGCACGCACGTTACAAGTATACACTTAGTTATACTTGCATTAAGTACAATGTTTAATAAAATATGAAATATAAAATAAATGTATAACTGCAGGGTATTTTTATTAACCACATAAATATTTAAAGTTGTAGCATAGGTATAGGATTTTGGTATACAGTAATATCTTTTATAAAGGCTTAAGACTTAAACACTACAAAATTATTTAAAAAAATCATTACAGTTTTTTTTTTTTTTTTTCCAAAACCCTTCCCCTAATCCTTTGAATGGTAGTGTACTGTTCAGCAGCTATTTATGGATGGTTTGCTGTGTTTTAGGTCATTACCCAGGGTCTGTAGAGGACACAATCACTTCTGCCAAGCCAGCAGAGCACTTTCTGTTTCTGACACTGATGCCCTGCAAAGAGATGTTGATGTGTTCCTTGGCTAATTGAGAAGTCATTCTCCAAAGGTCTTTGATGTCCAAGAGGGGCAGTGCATTGATGGTCGTTTCTCTTTAATGCATGTTTAATTGCAGATCTCTGGGATACCTGCTTCTCTGTGGTCGAAGGCCTAATTGATGTGCTTTCTCAGACAAAGGCAGCATATTTTTATGCAGCCACAAGAAAAGCAGTCTCTTAAAAAGGTCACGCTGACCTTAGCTCAAAGTACTTGGCGCAAATTAATTTACCACCAAGCGAAGAAAACAAATCGATATAACTACATCAAGGATCCATTTTATTATTGACTCAGGAAAGGACGAAGGAGGAAACTGTATGCAAAGAGATTGAATATTCGCAAGTGAATAAAATGAATTGGCATCGGTGAAGTGTTTACGTTTCGAGACGACGCATAAAGGAATACATGGCTTTTTTTTTTGTGAGCCGTTATTTAGTGAGAATGAGATCAAAAGGGTGTTGAGATCTATCAACACTCCTTCTTGTACTGATGGGATGTTTTCAGTGAAAACATGACCCGATGACAAGCCAAGTTGTGATTTTTTTTTAGCAGAGGTATATGATCGCAATCAGCAAGTTGCTTCTAGACTGAAACAAGAAGGCAGAGGCAGTGTTAGAGGTTAATTTGAAGTCTTACAGAGAGAAATGATTCAGGGAGAGGCAGAGAGGAATACATCTTAATCTAAGTGTCTGTTTCTGTCATGCTTTGTTCCAGGTCAAATTATGATAACTGGACAGCCAGCTTTGGCTCTATTTCACACGGATGAGTCCATCTCTCATCCTGCTACAGCCTGCCCCTGTCCAGCCGAACAAATTCAGACTTGAGCAATGGCCTAGATTGCAGGTAGTAACTAGAGCAATGAAAGTGTAAAATTACTTATGGTCGTGAAGCTAAATGAATAGCTGGCACACACAAGCATCTCTGACATTTCAAATGCGCATACAGATCCTCTTGGTAAATGAATATGAATATTACATTAATAGTTGTTAGAGGACATAAAACGATAATTTTGGACCACAGTGGAAATTATTTTATGAAAAAACTACTCTGCTCTGGACTAATTTGTTTAATCAAAAATACAGTAAGATTAAATGAATGAATGCAGCATTTATGTAGCACTTTACTACTGTACACCCAAAGCGCTTTCAGTGATACGAGGTGGTCTCTCTGACTCAAAATATTGTAGCAATTTAAAAATAACTTTGTTCTATTTGAATGCAGAGACTCATTTTTTCAAAAGTAATGTTCATCCTCCTCTGAAGAGCGGAGTGTGATTAGTGTGGAACAGCTATTTACAGTGGGTTGAGTAGACGCTTTCAAGTTCTCTACTACCTGGTGTGGCTACGCATTGAAGACTTAGCCGTTGCACCAAGTCGTTACTGACGGTGTGTTGGGTCGTATGCTGCATTCTTCTGATGAGTCAGATATGCAGGAAGACCGGCTGAGTAAGGTGCACATTGTAAGCAAATCTGCAGAGCTGTGACCAAGTAGTTCAGCTCCTCCTGCAGCTGGGTTGCGTCTCAGTGAAGCTGGGGTGTGTACTTTCCCCGAGGGGTGTTGCAGCAGTCTGTCCCACACACGTTGGTGAGCCAGAAGGGGTGGGACAGGTGCTTTTTTTCCATCAGAGGTCAGTCTCGAGGGACTGCCCTTGGTAGTGAGGGCTGAAGCCCAGTTTAGATCTCAGGCAACTGAACTATTCAGTCAGTCAGCTGGAGTTCAGTGTGCTTTGCTTACAATGGGGTCGTGTTCCAAATCAGTTCTGAGGACTGGTTTGTCATGATAGAGCTGATACGTGTGCTTTATGTACAGACTCATTGAGGTTTGATTTCCAATGAAGGAAGCAAGAAGCAAGGAAAGAGCTTACCAATAATGGTCTTTGCTTGTGGCCCTGTTCATCTTTCAATAGATGCGGCCCTAGCTCCGTTGCGGCTTCAGGGTATCCGTATTTTTTACCACAACAGGTTGGCTAGTTCCTAGCCCGATCGCAGAGCGAGGCTTACAGGCATCGAGATGCTGTCCTCGCTCACTTGAACGTTTGGGGCCAAGACTAAAATGCCAAGAGAAGTGTGCTTTCTCCAGTCAGAGAACCACTTATCCTGGGGGGCGTGATCTGGAATTCGGTTGTGCGATTATCTCTCGCTTAAGTTGACTCGAGTTTCACTAACTATATTATTCACTGACTATAAGTTCTCTTAAAAGCTGACGGGTTGGATGGCAGCAGCTTCTAGCGTGATTTCGCTAGGCATGCTGTACCCTAAACCTTGCTGTGATCAGAGACAAGGGTTTTCTTCGAGGAGAATTCCCCTCATATGATCAAGATCTCCCGACGGAGTGTCTTGGTTAGATGGAGGAACCTTTAGTTCCTAAATCGGGCCTGGTTTTAAGGGACTCTGTGTCGTCGCGTCACATGGACGGTCGACGCATCCCTCACCAGATAGGGTGGTCATGAGTGGCTGCTTGGCCTGTGGTCAACCACCAAGAGGTCTGCGTTCTTAAATATGGGAGCAGATATCCTGTCGAGACAGGGGCTGAGGCCTGGGGATTGGAGATTGCATCCAGATGTCGTGCAGCGAATCTGGACAATCTTCTACAGAGCCAAGGTGGACCTGTTTGCGACTCAGGTGAAGTGCACAATGTCCCCTTTGGTTCTCTGTAGTTCACCCAGCTTTGTTGGGTCTAGATGCTATGGCACAGACATGGCAGAGGCTCCGTCTGTATGCTTTTCCCCTGATATCTCTGTTCCCAGGAGTTCTGGAAAGAGTCCGCCAAGATGCGGTTAGCTTACCATTGGTGGTGTGGCCTCTGAGGGGGCACACCTTGTAGCTACTGGTTTGTCAACCGAGGTTGTTCAGACTATATTACAATCCAGAGCTCCTTCCACGAGGAAATTATTATGCTGAAGTGGAGACTGTTTAATTCTTGGTGCAATAGTCATGCTCAGGACCCAGTTAACTGTCCGATTAGGGCAGTTCTGGAGTTCCTGAAGACTAGACTATCCACAGGATTAGCTCACTCCACACTTAAGGTGTATGTGGCGGCAATATCGGCCTTCCACTCCCTTATTGATGGTCGTTCAGTGGGTAGAGATCCATTGGTTTGTTTCTTCGTGGTGCACTGAGGCTGAGGCCTCCTATTCACTCCCGAGTTCCGACTTGGGATCTGGCATTGGTACTCAGGGCCCTCTCTCGTGCCCCCTTTGAAACGTTGGAGCAAGTCTCTGACCATCTCCGTACCTTTAAGACTGCGGTCTTATTGGCACTGGCTCCTTGAAGAGAGTAGGGGACCTTAAGGCCTTGTCTGTGGCCTTTTAATGTGCAGACTTTCCGTCCGGTTTGGCCGGAGTCTTCCTTTACCCGAGAGCGGGTTATGTCTCTAAAGTTCCCTCAGTACCACTACAGCCAGTGGTACTTCAGGAATTCTGCCCACCTCCCTGCGGGGAGGTAGACCAGGAGGAGCTGCGTTGTTGGTGTCCAGTGCGAGCACTAGATGCCTACATTCGCAGGTCAGCTCATTGGAGGAAGTCGGACCAGTTGCTGGTGTGCTTTGGTCCTCCTCGTAGGGGTCTACCTGCATCGAAGCAGACCCTGAGCAGATGGATAGTGGAAACTATCTCCATGTCTTATGAGTCTTCTGGTCTCCCCTCGCCGATGGGAGTCAGAGCTCACTCAACTAGAGGTGTAGCGGCCTTGAAGGCCTTCTTGGCAGGTGTCTCGGTTCCAGACATCTGCAAGGCAGCAGGTTGGTCTTCCCCTTCGACCTTTGCAAGGTTCTATGGGTTAGATCTTCTGGCTACCCCGGGCTCGGCGGTCCTCGTGCCTTAGTGTGCTGAATCCACACAGGCGGGGGCTTGGGAGTCTGGGGGCGTGAGTATCTCGTTCCCAAAGCGTATTGACGCAGTGTGAGTTCCTGAAAAGGAACGTCTCAGCATTATGAATATAACCCCTGTTCCTTGAAGGAACAAGACACTGCGTCTTTGCCACACCCCCTGCGCCCCCTCCTGGGCGCCTACTTCATGCCTGAGGGCTGCCGTGCACTGCTTCGCACGTGCTCTTATCCTTCCTGGTCGATGACGTCAACCCTAAGACGTTCTACAGTAATCCTTCAGAAATCATTCTAATATGCCAAATTATTTCTTTGTGTTTTATGAGTAGAATAATGAAAATAATAATATATGCCTGTATACACTTTACAATTTTTTATCTCTATAAAAAGAGATAAAGCTAAGTATACTACAAATACATGTTCATATTTAAGTGCTGAATACAAAATATTTTGTACACTCTTAAAAAATAAAGGGTCAAAATCTGTCACCGGGGCAGTACCTTTTAAAAAGTTACACTTTTGTACATATTAGGTTCAAATATGTACACGTTAAGTACTGACATGTACCTTTTAGTTATCAAAATGGACCTTTTGAAAAGGTACCGCTCCAGTGACAGCTTTTAGTTTAGTAAATGTCTGCTAAATTGTAACAATTAATGCTGTTCTAAATGCACTTTAATTGTGCAGAGGTAGTGCATTTAAAGACATAATGAAGTATATTCAAACCTGCAAACTTTCAGCGTTATCATTGTCAATTGGGTCATTCACGTAAATCTTGTAAAACTGATAGTCAGTTATACTTCCATTCAGCATAGAAAATCCAGATGAGACGCTCACGGTAAACATCTGTTTGAAGCATATCTGTCCACTTTTTAACACCCACAAGCAATTCTGGAGAATCAAAAACAATACTGAATCGGCCAGCTGCAATGTCAGCGTCTGTTGTTTCATGTTTGCCTGCAAACGCGGATGATATCCCCTTCTCAGTTAGATACTTCACTTGATCTTCCATAATAGATAGGAAGGGGTGCACAACTAGTAAAATTGGATCGCGTACTTTTGAGAATCCAACTTAATCCAACATTATTCAAACATCATACAAAAACACATTTAAGGCTTACTGTTAAGTAGTACTCCAAATAACCTTTATAATTTTTATATCAATCTTGTGTGATATGTCAGTAAATATGTCAATAGATTTGAATTTTGTTTACTATTAAATAAATGGATTTGAAATATACTACGATTTTACTAGGGTAAAGCTTACTAGGTAACATTTTTTTGTATAAATGTTTATGAATATCACTCAAACATGTCAAAGATTAAAAATGATTTTGTTTTTCAATGTTGACGTGGCGTTGCATTGTTGTTTTGGCTGTTTTCACCTGAACGCGGCGGTGCTTTTCATTCCTGTGATAACATGTAGAAGGATTTACTCTGATTTATTTTATGTATTCATGCACATTTTGTGGAAAAATACTGCTTGTGACATCAGTTTTGTATTCATGGTGCTTTGCATGAGCAGTTGAGGAGAAAAAAAATAAGGGATTGGAAAAACAGCAACCTGCTGGGAAGCAAAGAAAAAATGCTTTAATGGCCTGATCAATCAAACCTTCCTTATGCTGCTATGGCTGCAGAACCGCACGGTATTAGAGAACTGTTATAAATAGCTTTGAATGATATTTGCACAGCTGTCACTGTTGAAACTATCATAATATTTTGTTTTTATACACTGGATGTTAGCCATAGCTGACGCTGTATGCTTGGTTTAGCACAGTCTAGCCGGTATAAGCAGTATTTCATAAATAAGCTTGCTTGCTTGTTTTTTTTTTGTGGCCTTTGCTCACAATTTAGTCCTAGAATTGATGAATTTGGTATATTTAGTCTGCAGTTTGGATAAAAAGTGGCTGCTAAATGAGCAGATGTAGTATAAGGTGAAGGATAATCATCGTTTATATCAGCTTTGGTTTAGTATAGTTGAGATACTGTCATAGCTTGATTTAGTCTCAGCAGTTTTGTGTATTTTTCTTTATTTTGCACTCACAGTTTGCATACACGTACAAATCAAGCTGGGATTTGAGAAGGTTTTTTTAACACCTAGTGTGAATTGTGTTTTGGTAGTGTTGCGTCATTTCAGGCTGACTGTTCTCCACCTGCAGATAAAACACTAAACATCGCCATCATGACTCACAAAGACTACAGCATGTGGCTCTTTCACACATGTGAGTGTGTAGGTGCTAGTGTGTACTGCGCTGTGAATTCACACAGGGAAAGCTCTTGCTCCAGATTGGGTGAGGGGATTTTCACTGAGCCATTAAATATTATTGACTGGCAGCAGGGGGCTCAACGAACATTATCCGTGTCTGAGAGAGAGGGAAAAAAGGCAGAATTGAGAAATGACAAAACATAATATATACAGTATATACATATATTAGGCTTGTTGTATGCATATTTTTATACAATTCTAACATCTTTATTTATGATGCAAATATCTTGCATAAACTAAATTAGCTACTACATCGTCGACTCGTTTAGCTGATTAAGGTCCTTAGATGATACCCAGCTATAGAGGGCAATTTATAGCTGCTGTAAACAATATTAGCCTAACAGGCATCTTGCTAACTTCTCTATTTTAGACTATGCCGCTGAGTTAGCCTGCCTCCTCTCCAAACCCCCGTCCTTCAAAGACAATGCAGCAAAGCCCAGTGTGTAGCATGACTGACAGGCAGAGGCACAATTGTAGGATTTCTGATGGGCTATAACACACCATGGTTAGATCCTTCTTTCTGTTTACAGAGCCTTGGGCTAAAACAGAGACTTGTGTGATTTCTCAGGACACCTACAGTATTTCAGGGATGTCTATCAGATAGGGATTTTATGCTTGTTATTCCAAAAAAGGCATAACCATATTTCAGAATTCTGCATAAACAGCTAGTATTTGTGTTAGTGTGATAGTATGATTGTGTTAGACTAGGCACAATTACCCTCTCTCCTCAAATCGTTACGGAAAATAATTTATGGAGATTATAATGAAGGAAATGTCCGTGCATAAATTGCCACAGTCATTATTTTAGTGGACCATTAGTCATCTGTGATCAGTAATTGTTGTTTTGCAGTATGAATGAAAAAAGGTCCTCGTTATAAGGTAAGACTGAATGCATTATGTACAGACAGTTCTGCTAATAAATAAATAAAATAAATATTCCCCCTGTGATAATTAAACAATTTAACCCTTTTTAAATATAAATACATATAAAGGGACCATAAATATTTAGCTTATGTTAAGTTTGTGTGACAAGTTTTTATTGCATTTTATTTTCCAATAATATTGCTTTTATAGAGAAGTAGGTCTACAAACAAGAAGTTAGTCATTTACAAATAGTGTCTGTTTTTGCCCTTTTTATAAAAATAGTTACAATTCTGGCACAACTGCATATACTGTTACTCGTTCATTCTCCAGCTTAAAATGAGTTTGTATGCAATATTGATGCACATATATATTCTCTTGGTCGTATATAATTTGATTAGGTATTTGTTGAGTATACCTTTTTGTGAGCAGGCAACTTTGCCGTTACTCAATAAAGTGATTGCCTAGAGAATTTTAATCTGCTAAATGCCAAACCTAGTCTCTGTAATCGTATTTTATGAAATATAACCTGAGCCCTATAATCCTCAGCCATATTAAAAGAGCTTGAGAGTAAGTCCATACGGGCAGGAGCCTCATGCTGTTTTCCCAGAGCTTAGGACGGCTGAGGGAGGGATTGCACAGTGAGATGTTGATCAAGAACTTATGGTTGCCTTGGTAACCATTCAGCATTTACAATGTGCAATAAAAGCTACGTTGGCATGCCTCAATTTTCCCCACAAGAAGAGGGGTAAATGTGGGAAGGAGTATCATTTTTAGTGACTTGTCTGGTTTTATCTTTAGCTAGAACGTAGAAAGCATTAGCAACACAATAAATGTGCACATATTAATTAGTGGCAAAACAGCTAATCTTTAGCTTTGAGACGTCAGGTTGTATTTTAGTCTTTAGTTGACTAATATAGGAACTCCTCCATAAATGCTTTATGTTTCTAATATAGCTTTGCACCAGAATTTTTAGCTTATCCAGAGTATAATCAGCTATAATATAACATCTCTGTAAAATAAAGGTATTAATGCGAGGCGTGCAGTCGAGGTAATGCAGAATGGTGCTCTTTTCTCAGGAAGTCTACAAAGGCCCATTCCTATCATGGATGATAACTAACAATAACAGGATGCAGTTCTTAAAATCATTATTTAAACAACTGTAACAACACAGAGGAACAATATGTTTGGAATCACTTTTTTTTCTAGTTGATAAACAATAAAAGCATTGACAGCCAATCAGAATCCATCTTTAAAGAGCTCTAGCATGTGTGCATCCTGTGCTTTTCATAAACAGTATGTCTCTGTGATCTTTATAGCTATTGTTCTTGGTGTGAACGGGCTGAATGTCATTATGACTGGAGCTGTGATGACAAGTTAGTAAACATATTCAGGTCCTGCTTGCAGTGTGGAGAAAGATGATGCATCTCCATTTATGTGTGGCTGTTTTCATTGTTATATGTTAGTGTGTGCTATTACACATCATCTGTAAGGGTATTTAATAGAAATCATAACTGCCGAATACATCCAAGTAATTATCGACTCTGCATAGGATCTGCATAGGACTGTGAAGCTTTGGGGGTGTTATTAGAAGTGATCTACTCCATCTGTTCTGGTCATGGAAATGCTGGCGGTGACTGGCAAAGACTGGGAAAGAGTTACGTGAAACAGATATTTAGTGATTGCCACTTTCTTTTTTCTTGTTTAAACAATAAATAGTAATATTATTCATAAATAATAATGATACAAATAAAAAATCATACACAAAAAAACCTGCATAATATACTACAAAAATGATTATGGTCAGTTGTCATTTTGCTATAATGAAAACATACTAAATTTCTGACTATAAAGCTGCAAACTAATACACTGATGTCTGTTTTCTGTCCAGGTGTAAGCAGCTGACCTACTCTGATGACCTTCCTCAGATCTCTGTCGTCTTCATCTTTGTGAACGAAGCTCTGTCTGTGATCTTGCGGTCTGTACACAGCGTGGTCAACCATACCCCGGCACACCTGCTTAAAGAAATCATACTGGTGGACGACAACAGTGACAGCGGTAGGAAAACATCTCTGTCTGTTTCGTTTAAAGTGCCCCTATTATGGGTTTTTAAAAGTGAGCTTTCATGCAGTGTGTAACACAGCTCTATGTGAATGAAAACATCCTGCAGAGTCGACTATGAATCATTGAACTAGCTGTTTTTAAAACAAATCCCATGTTGATGTGAACACAAAACAACATATTGCCCCCCCACACACACACACACACTTGTTAAGTCTTTTCATGTTGGTCTGAATGAAAATCCAAATTCATTTTTGGCCACTAGGTGTCGCTTTTGAAGCAGTAAAAATAGCAGTAACGTTGTACACAAAGCAGCGCCGCGCTCTCAAAAGCTGCTTTATCAGGCATTATGAGATGAAAATGAGACCAATCAGTGCATATTAGAGAGGGGTTTGAGAAAATGAATCCTTAAGCAAATCGTTTGGGAGTCACTGAGCAAGTAAGGTAAAATTAAATGCATATTATAAAACAATGAAAGTGTTTTTTTTTTACTTTGCATGCATGTCAACCTATTGTTGGAGGCTCCCAAAACCAAAACATGAACCTTCCATAACCCAAAATAGAGGCACTTTATTGATTTATTGCTTTATTTTCACTGAAACAAATATAACTGCTTAACATTTAACAGTTTCTCTTGTTGCTCTAGACATATAAGCCTTTATAAACACAGCACGCCATCCTCAGATAAAGTAGGACTAACCTGATTTGGTACAGTATGCCGTAACAGTTTGTGTTTTGTCTGAGCAAACAAACATTTTTGTTGCTTGGTTAGAGACGGTGCTTAAAGACTAACAAAAAGAGGAAAAATAAACAGCGAGAGACAAACACCGCTAGAGTAGACCTTTAGGTGTGTACTCTTACACACAGCTCAAGGTTTATAAATAAGCTTTAAAAGGAAAGACAGTTTGTTCATTTTTCTTTGAGACATTATTTAGGGTTCCCACTGATGCTGTATGTTCTGCAGTCGTTTTATCTGGTCAAACTGCTCTGAAGGATCGCTCTAACTAAAAGTAGATGCTTCTTTCTGAACATTTTTCATTAGTGTGACAGCAGCCGATCAGCTCTTCTCAAAATAGTGTAGCTTTTTTCAGTAATGAACTCTTTTTTTTTTTTTTTTCTAGTGTCACATAAAAACATGTTTTCTGTGTCACCTTATTTATCACATACAGCCTTAAAACCGAGCAAGGTGAAGCAATAATTAACCATTCTCTTCTAGAATCTTCTTCATCACGGTTGGGTTTAGGTCATATGAGGTTTGCTCAGGAATAAGGGCTCATGAGCACCCTTCAGAAGCATAAAATGATAAATGGGGCGCCCTACAGGCCTGTGGACCTCATGGACATACGTGAACGAAGGCCGTGACACCGCAAATCCGCTTCGAGTGTGCCATTTGACATAGGGCCACTATCTGAAGTACTGGACTTAAACCTTTTAAAACCTTTTTACATGTTCTGCATTTAATAGATTTCCTAGAAATTGTTGCATTTTATTTTTATACTTTACAAAATGAATTGCATTTAGTTAATCAATAATAGTAAGAACAGTAATATTTTTAAAATATTATTATTTTAAATTGGGAAGAATATAATGACATTATTATTTTATTTATTTGTTTATTGCTTTTTTATGTTATAATGTTTTATTTCAAACAAATTGTCTTCCATTTCTGTTTTTTTGTTCGTTTTACAAAATATTAAGCTGCAAAAACTTACATTAACATTGATAATAATAATAATAATAATAAAAACATTATTAGTCATTGAGCATATCAGCATATGAGAATAATTTATGAAGGACCAGTGACAGTGAAGACTGAAAAGAAAGTTATTTTATATCATAAAAATATGTTTGATTAAATAAATGCAGTTTTTTAGAAGTAAATAAAAAGCACTTTTCTGGACAACTTTAAGGGCAATAGTTTCAATATTTTGCTGTACTGCATACATATAAATTTGGAAAAATGTTCCTTTATGACCTGGGTCAGGGGTCACTAATTCTACTTCTCTATACAGTATTTGAGCATACTCCTAAATGTTGTTAAAAGTTCTCTTTCATCAGATTTTAAAACAGCAGTGCTTCTTAATCTTGTTTGCAGAAAAAAAAGAGATCACACAGTTGTGGAGAAAAGATGACTGGCAGGACCGCTATCTTCCCAATTTGCTGTTATCTCACACACTCAGCCTCTCTGGATGCGCCGTTGACCGTTTCTAATTTCATATGCTAATTTCCTGCTGATGCTTCCTCTTCTTCCAGCTGACATTAAACTGTTAACATGCAAAGGTTGCCTACTTGACCTTTTCTCAGCGCTGTAGCTTGTCGTCTCCTGTTTAGTGCTTGCGCCCAAAAAACGGCTGGAGGTGGAGGCGCCCTCACCACTTGAATAATGAATTGACCTTAGCGAGCGTGTCTCTGTCTCTCCAAGTCTTCTGTCCATTATGAAGACGTTTAATAGAGTGCGGTTCTCGTGTTACACTAGTCGCTGAAGCCAATAAGGTTTTTGTCCTCCTTTTCTGTCCCTCCATCATCCCTGTCTGTTTGGATTAATCTCAGCTGAATCCTGTTACGCAGGGTAGCATTCATTCTCACCTTGTGAATAATATTAAGGGACATTGCGTCTATTTTGCTCATCTCATCAGACACAGAGTGGTATTGTGCCCTTGAAATTCAATTCATTTAGACGTCGCTTGTAAACAGATAACAATGTGTTTCAGTCCAAATGAAAAGAAATTTAGGCCCTTTAGATGATGTTTGTTTAATACTTTTCAAGGACGCTCTTTTATTTGAGACTCCAGCTAGTAAATGACATCTGGCTTATCCCCAAAAGCAAACTGCACAATTAAAAACCCTCATACGTTAAGCCAAATTCTGTGGATAAAATTAGCGTTCGTCCCAAAACAGTAATGTTATCATCATTTACTCACCCTCATGTTGTTCCAAACCCATTTGTCGCTTTCTTCTTTTAATTCTGTGGAACACAAATTGATTTTTTTTAATATTTGCGGATGATCCCCGTTTTGCTGAAGCCCAGTGGCTCACACGTACACATGTGCATCCATGAGGAAAATGGCTTTCTTTAATTGCATTAATTGCTATTCCAGTGCCATATGCAGCCTTCACTAGTTATTGCGTATTGGTTGTATATTCTTCTTGATATATGCAGATGAAAAATGATAAGTCTTCTTTGTTGATTAAATAAAGCAAAGCAATCACTTTTACCGTAGCTCATCTATCAGGATCAGCATGCATTTTGAACATTTTCATAATGCTCAATTTTGATCTGCTGTGTTCCAGAACTTATTTCTGCTTTTCTATTCACAGTGTGATGGATGGATATTTGTTCTTCATTGATTGGTGAATGCTTATAAAATATTTCTGCCTCATGATTCTTAATTTCACTCTCATTTAGAACGCACCAGAGGGAATCCTATAACTTCTAATATCACATTTGTGTGTGTTCACACCGTTTGACACACACTGAACTGCATTTTGTGTCCGCCCTAATATGCCCGTGTTATAATAACTCGAGCAGAGATGATATTAAAAGCAGTCAGCGTGTATATAATTTATGAGCATATTTATGCACTGTACTTTCACATGATATTTACAACACAATGGACATTTAGGTAAAAAGTGCAAATATAATTTTAAAATAACATTGTGTTCTGCACACCCTGTAGAAACTCATAACTGACAAGAGTTGGTTGGCCTAAACTTTTAAGTTTAAAGATTTATTACGGTGCACAATGATGCATTATGTACAAATCTGAACTTAAGTAGCTGTTAATCAAATGTGTATCAGAGTTGTATATGCAGTAGACGCATATCACAGTGTACGCTTTAAATCATTAGTGTTGCCAGATCTTGCTTGGAAAACAACAACAGCAAATAATAAGCCCATAATAAACTTAAATCCAAATGCATTATTTTGGAAATAAGCCACATTCAAAATATAGTGACTTGCATCTGAAGCCCATATAACAAGCCCAAAGGTGCTTATAATAAGTGGACATAGCACTCAGTGTTTAAATGCAGGTGTCATTCCTGAAACTTTAGAGTACATATGTAGCCTATGAGTCTCTATGGGCAAACATACAGTAAAAACATCTCACCTTTTATGTAAAATAATTTCAAATCACATTCTTGGGTGATTTAATCCATGGCCAGGGTTTTCCATCGCACCGAAACAGTGAAATGTTAATCGTTCTTCTGAGCTGATGAATGAGAGGGGAGGTAGTTGTGTGCATCAGTGCTTTAGAGAGTGCTCTGTTCCTCCTTATTCCTCTCCCCATAGAAACTAGAGCACTCAGCAACCTGCAGGAAAGAGCCCAAACACTCATCTATCTTCCTTGAGTGTGTGTATGTGTGTGTTTATCTCTCTGAGTGTGTGCGTGTTCTCCTTGCACTCCATTTGTTTACCTCCCAGAGTTCTTATTGAATGAGGACAGATAGCTAACTCTGAGAGACTAAAGGAGTGGGGAGATTCAGGCAGATTTATTTACCATGTCATCTATAGTGTCTATAGTT
>JAUMHR010000049.1:937161-949442 GCA_032361145.1 Enteromius fasciolatus | reverse complement strand
AGCTAACTCTGAGAGACTAAAGGAGTGGGGAGATTCAGGCAGATTTATTTACCATGTCATCTATAGTGTCTATAGTTTATAGTACAGAATTCAACACAATCTTCTTCCTTTAACCTGAATGCTTTTTGTTTACTTATTTTCATTTAGAATCCTGAGCCAAATTGGATACACTCTTAAAAATAAAGGTTCTAAAAGAGTTTTCCTTTGTTGCTATTGTTTTTGCAGTTATGCCATAGAAGAACTTTTTTTGGTTCCACAAAGAACCTAAAAGTAAAAAGTTCTTAAAAAGAACCTCTTTTTTTTGTAAGTGTAAAAACTTTCCACACACATTCGTATAATTTAAGATTATTAGATCATTTTTTTAAATGCAACAACTGATGAAATTATAAGATCAAAAAGATCAATGTCTTCATAATAAAACCTGCTCATAAAAGTATCAAAATAAAATGTATTTGTCTTGGGTTTTTTTTCTCTGTTTTCTTCAAAGATCACATTTCATTTCTCATCTCATTTACATTACAATTATTCATTTATAAGGGGCTTTTATTTCCCCCAAAGCATCTTACAATTGAGGAAATACAACAGACATAAAGATGCAAATAAACACAGGAAGTGCATGTGATACAAAGTTTCAGACATTGTTTTTATTAGAACAAACTAGACAGTTTAAGGAAAGAGCTACATTGAGGAAAAAGAAAGCTGATTTGTTGTTGTTGTTGTTGTTTCTAGGATAACTAAAGTGATGAGCTTGTAGCTGTAAGATTTTTAAAATGCAATAATTTTTGCAATAGTTTTTTAATCCAATTATAATCAATGCCTTCACAATAAAACCCATGCATAAAAGAAACAAAAATAAAATGTGACGTTCATATCGTACAAACACAAAATTCCCTATTATTGATGTAGGAGGTTTGGATTTCCTCCCTTCACACGCTCTGTTTTTCTCTCATAGTGGAGCTGAAGTTCAATCTGGATCATTACGTGAACAAGCGATATCCCGGCCTGGTGAAGATCGTGAGGAACAGTAAGCGAGAGGGACTCATACGGGCCAGGATTCACGGCTGGAACGCTGCCACTGCTCCTGTTGTGGGCTTCTTTGACGCCCACGTGGAGTTCAACATGGGATGGTAAGTGGGATTCAGTCTTTTATTATTTTATAAGGCATTGTCTCGCCACTCAGAATATCACTGGCGTGCTTCACATGACAAAGGCTTGATTTAGCAGAGAATATTCATCATGACATCAATGGTCGCTTAGACTTGTGAAGAAAGGGGCATGATGGATTTTTATCTAAAGCATCTGTCAAAAATGAACTGATAGATTAATGATCTCAGAAATGGATGAATGAGAACCCTTTTTCATCTCTGATGGTAATGGGCTTCCCTGCTGAGAAGTCTTTTTTTTAAGCTGTTTAGTGCAGGCCTGGTTAGGAGTCCAGGTAGAAGAATAAAGTCATTGTTGCCTCCAAAAACTCAAAATGACTTGCTGTACCCACTGCTCTCACAATCCTTAAATGAACTCAAGCATCCTTCATCTGTCACCTCCTTAAACTCAACAGCAGTGAGTTCTCATTAAAGCCTCCCATTAGAGTAGTATGACCTCCATTTGGGAATTATGGATTAACCATTAATGAGCTTTTCTTCTTTGTTCCACAACATAAACATTTAATGGAGAGATGATCACTGAATGGGGCGCGTGATGCCAGATCTGCGGTCGGAAAGACAGGAGATGCACACCTCATTTTGGAGCCAAAATTAAATTAGAGTTTCATTATCACTTCCCTCGTGCAATACTTGGATTGCTATTTCATTTAAATGTGTTTTCCTTCTGCGTGAGCTCAACAACATTTCAAGGCGTGAAATGAAACCGTCGGAAATGAAATGCGTTGTAGTTCTGTATTTAAAAGGGGTCATATCATAATAATTTATTGGATTCCCCGTTAAGCATTACCTAACATGAAACGTTTTTTTATTTTGTTTTTCATGGCGATTTTCCACCCTCTCCTTTCTGGCTTAGAATTCTGCTTTTAAGAAACACTATCTTTCACATGTGAAACAAGCAGACATTTTGAAATTAGCATATGTTTTAACAGCACAACAATGTCTTGTGTGTCAAAAAGATCAAGCAAAATGTGATTTCTCATCGCCTCGTTAACATACTGTTAGCTCAAAAATAAAATATCTTCTGAAACATGACGAACTCCTCTCTTTCAGTCGTTACTCTAATGTTGTCAGATTAACATGGCTTTTGTACTATATCCCCATGGATATGTTGCTTCCCACACACATTTGATGCATAGTTGAAAACGTTTTTCTATTTATAGAAACATCTAATGTTAAACTTTGAAGTAACTTGACATGACTACTCTTACAAGCACAGCTTCAAAGCAAAGTTGATTTCATATTGGCTGTACACTTTGCTGGAGGTTTGACAATTAGCACTTTGATATATGAGTTTCAAAGCAAATGGAGGCAACTAACAGAATTCCAAAGAGGCCAATTAGTCAATATATGAACTGCAAAAGCATCGGTCAAACAGTGTTTCGTGTGATAAGGACAGCAATTTTTTAAAATGTAGCTTTAATTTACTGAAATTCATTAAAAATACAGCTTTTTTAGATTTGGGAGTGAATTTCTTCCTTTCACTAAGTGCTAATATAGTGTTGTGCCATAAATACAATACTTAAGGAACAGTTTACCCAAAAATGAAAATCATTTTGGGTCACCATATAAGAAAAAAAATTACATAAGTCAGTGGTGGCCCAAAACAGCCTGGTTACAAAGTTTTTTTCAAAATATCTTTCTTTGTGTTCGGCAGAACAAAGAAATTCGTACAGATTTTAATCTACTTAAGGGTTAGTAAATGATGACTTAATTTTCATTTTGTGGTGAACTATTCCTTTAAATGCAGTACCACGCACAGATTTTGTGGCTGTGTTTTGCTGCTACTTGGTAATTTCTTTAATTAAACAGGAAAGTGAAACAACCCAGACGGAGTATGCAGATAAACAGTGCTCTCAGTAAGCACAGTTTTTTCCTTGCTTCAAGATTTTCCCAAGTGGAGTAGATGAATGTTTCACAGGACAGTTGCTAAGTGGCACAAAAGCAGCTCCTCAGTTATGACCTCAAACCTCAATCCTCTTCACTAGAAAAAAAAGAAGAAGAAAAAACACTGTATGTCATGAGCTTCACAAAGCTCAGATTTATGGCAGGGCTGCTATTCCGAATCCTCTTGCTTCCAAGGCCAACACACAAAGGCATAACCTGGTGTACTGAGTGTAAAACCTGGACCCCTGGGCAATGGAAAAGGTTTTGTGCTCTGATGAGTTATCTTTCAAACGCTTTTTTTCCTCCCAACAGGTTTGGCAAATCTTGTCAACTCAAATCACTGTTGCCACCTTTTATGCACAGAGGGGATCAGTAATATTATATACAGTAGGCAGTCGTTTTATGGAAGTCATGTTGTGCATGGTGCTGCAATGGCCAAGGGATATTTTCTGATGTAGTGTGTGTATATGTTTTTGAAAAAATATAATTGATTCCTGTTAAGACAGCTGATTTTCAGCAACCATTACTCCAGTCCAATCATGCACTGAAGACAAGGCTTTGAAAATTCAAACAACTTAATTTCCACTTTAATATATTTACAATATAAGTGTTTTCACTGTATATCAAATAAATGCAGAGCCTTCTTTTGATTTTCCATCGCAAACGTTTGAATGCTAGCGTATGCATCTACTATAATTCGACACATTCTGTGTTGTGTTTCGTGGACAGATCAGTTTGAATTATAGCAGGTTTTGGCACTGGTGAATTTTGCAGTCACTCTACTTCACATAGCTACAGTTGCATATGTGTAATTTAGTTTGCCGTCTGTACGCACTAGCTTGTGAATTATGTCATTTTCTAAAGGTGTTTCAGTCTTCAGTGTGAGTGACACTTGTGGACAGCACATAACAAATTATACCACAGTCTGTAATTCCACCCTAATTTGAGCTTGTCGGCCTGTCAGATTCAAGATGCATTGTGTGTGTGCGCGAGAGCGTGTGTGTGGCATGAGGTTACAGTATACAGCCAGTCCAGAGGGTCATAAATCGCACCTACTGTGCCTTACACAAAACCTTTTCTTCAGCACAGAGCACAGTGTTCTAAACTCATTCGTTATTCATGACTTGTTGAATTGGATTGGCAGCAGTAAAACTGTAAAACTTTTCAAACAAGACATTGTCAAGCTAGCATCCAAAGTTTGCCCTGCCAAATGAGCCTTTCTAGTTAAAATGACAGTTTTATAGCATTTTACTGGAAGAACTAAGAAGGTCCATTCATTGATCAGTGGTTGAAAGATCTGTCACATCACAATATATTGCATTGGAAAGAATGAGCTACAGTATAAAGGGCAAACTGGAGGACTATCATAAAAATTGCAATAAGAAAATATTGGCACAGGCGATGTTAGATTGGTTTGTATAGCTATATGTTCTTTTGTATTTGAAAATATGTTGAAATATTGTGTGTGCCAATGTAATTGAATTTTCATATGGGGGAAGTTAAAATGTTTCTCTATATATTTGCTCGATTTTATTTGCGTCTCTGTGTTTCTTGTTTTAAATTGTTCAGAGATCTACCTTTGCGTTTCTACGGTGTGTATTTCACTATGCATTGTACATACATGCCTGTATTAAAGTATCAGGCTCCTGACAGAATTTAATTATTTATAAAACAAGTTTAACCTTTATAGAGTGGCCCAGCAGAGTGTTCGGTGGACTGGCAGAATTAGCTGTGATTGTATGAATACAGGAGAAGGCCTCCGGTGAGCATTATTGATTATTCATGACTTCGGTCTTTCATCATCTGCAGCTGAATTCTAAAATGCATTGTGTGTGTGTCATTAGATGCTTGACTGATAATTGTCGAGCCAGCTTTTGTTTTTTTTGTTTAAAAAAAAAAATATGCCCAACCTTTGCCTGCTGTAACCTTTTGCCCTGTGTCCTATTCTTCCAGTCTCCATTGTTCACTGTTGTGTTTGACATGCTGAATCTATGATCTCTCATCTCTACGCCTCCCTCGCTTGATCTCTATCTCTCACACCTTTTCTCTCTCCTTCAATTTCTTCTCTGCCTCAGGATTCTGGGGAGCTCTGGTTGATTTAAAAGGAGAAGCACAGTGATGCATTAGAGGATCTGATAATCATTATAAATGTGGTTCTAGATAATGTGGTTTTCAGAAAACAGCATTAAGTCCTGTAGGTCTATGTTCCACAACAATATGAACAAGCACCAAATGCAGGTGATGATGTGAAAGTCATATGATGAACCAAACCCATCACAAGCTGATTTTAAATATGAACATATAGAGAAGGTGCTGAGTGTCATTCACACAAACACTAAACCTCATGGTGAGACTCAAATATGAAAAGACTGAAATGTGTCATAAACATAAATTTAACATAATTACATGTAACATACAACCCTAAAAAAACAAGAAGAAACATAGTTATTTCAAAGAAAATTTCAAAGAGATGCAATGCAGGGTATTCTGGGAAGATCGGTTTGAATTATTTTCCTGTACATTTAAAAGGAATTTACCATTAACCATTTAACAGTTTTTTACCGTTAAAATCAAAGACTTTTTTACGTTGTACGTAAGCAATTCTTAGGCTGACTTACTAAGACTGTAAACTTTGATTGTTTGAGTCACGCAGCTCTTTTTCACATGATTTAGAGTTTTGAGTTGAAGCTGGACCAAATAATAAAAATAGGGTGGTAGGAGTGTTTGGGAGACCCGCAAAAAAAATCATTATTTTTCCTCTTCCCTTTGGTCCTATAAGTGGCACACATTACACACCTCAGCGTTATCGATTTTGTCTTTTGCTTTCTGTGTGTAGAAGGTTTTGCGTACATTGCGAAGACCAAACGTCCCCAAGAGGAAGATAAAACCTAAAATCATCTGTATAATAGGAAACACAAGTTTTAGGGGACAGAAAAAATCACCAGTTCCTCGCTAATACAGCTATGAATGTGTGTGAATGTACGCAGGAGTTATGGCAATTTAGGCTTTTAATTTTAATCTTTCATAACGATTTACTGTCCTTTCATGTACAAGAGCCCTGAAAGCTCCTAGAGATTTTTGCTGAATTGGATGTAAATTTTGTACAACAGGCCATTTGGATGCTTTCACCTTTGCTTCAATAAAAGTGATAACTGAAGCCATAAATATATTCATAAACAAAGGTGCCAAAACATTCTATTCTTCATATTATGGCAATATAGGATGGCAGAGACTGATAACTGAGATGGATTATGTGGGCCAGAATGTGACCTTGTTGCTGGACTTGGCTGCGCTTGCTTAGAGTGTGTGAATATGTGTGTGTGTGTGTGTGTGTGTGTGTGGTTTGGTTTATTTATACTTGTGGGGACCTAAACACACACAGACTCATAGGGACTTGTGTCATGGCTTATAAATCATACAGAATAATTTTTATTGAGTAGTAATAATGCCTGTAATTTCCTGTAAGAGGTAGGTTTAGGTTTAGGGTTGGTGCAGAGTGCCTGTCTGTGTGTGTGTGTGTGTTATAGACCCAGAAAACATGTTTTAGCTGACTGTCAGATGTGTGTGTAACAGAACCACAATCTAATATTGAAGTTCACTTAATTCATTTGTGTATGGAACTGTATGAATCCTTTTTTGTTGCATACAAATTCTATAACCTCCACTTTTATCCCAAACAACTCACAGTAGTTATTACAGGAACAATGAGAGGTTAAGTGTCTTGCTGAAGGGCATGTGGTGATAGTTTATAGATTTCTCTTTGTGCAGGATCAGATCGGATCGAATCTTTAACCACTAGGCTACATCACTAACCGTTTTAAAATTAATTTAGTTCACTAAATGATTTAATTATTTGAATCTGGAGCCAAACGTCTGGAACTGTGCTTCAGTATTTTTTGTGTAGTCACACTAATTTGTGTTAAAGAGCTAAGGTAAGAAATCAAGTGAAAGCTAATGGAAAAGCAGTGTAAAAATGTACTGTTTTTATCGAAACAGGTGTTGACATCTGTATATGACAAAAGAAGAAGTGTGTGATGTTGGTCAAATATATCAGTATGCTTTTATTGGTGCCTTTTTAAAGCCTTTGATGTGATATTGTCAGAAGTAAATACCTGTGCAGTTTAATATTAGTTTCCATGCACTGTTGAAGACTTTCTGGAGCTGCTTTACATAATTGTTGATTCACCTTTTACCACGCTAATCTACTGGAACCTGATGAAGAATTTCAGATTAAATGTTTGAAGTGATTAAAGCTAATGAAGTATGAGGGATGAGCATTTCTGAAATCAGTCAGTTGGAAGTACAAACACAGTAGGCTACTTGCAAGACGCAGCTAAAGAGTGAGAGAGAGATTCCGTGTAAGACCTGCACTATACAATCAATGATTTCACTGCACTGCAAAAACACAGCACTGCACAGACAGTTTCAGGTTGTATTTGAGCCCTATACACAATAGTAAATATAATAAAATGTTAGTTCTGGCCCTTGATTCTGATTGGTTGAGCCATGTTCGAAGTCGCTTCACTGGAGAAATATTGAGTTATTAAGAAGGACAAATATTGATCCATAAATATAGATATGCAAGTCTTAAAGCCTGTTTTCCACTCTGCCTTTGTTTCTGTAACCACAAGCTTCTGAGGAACAACATTATTTGGGGGATTTTTTTTTTTATATCATTTCAATTTATGTATAAATATAATATATAATTTGCAGTTTACAATTCATGTATACCAGCTAAGGGCCTAACAGCACCCCTGTTATAAATTCACTGTAAACCGCAGCTTGTAGGTGCAACGGAGCAAATGAAAACTTTTATTAAAAGACATTGTCAAAAACACAGGCAGGGTCAAAACGTCTGCAAACGTGTATTGCACAAGTGAGACAGAACCAAACCAGGCGTGAGTTAGTCGACAAACAGCAAACAGAATGCAGGGAGCTTGACAAGTGAGTCCAAAACAGCAGGCAAAGGGTAAATCCAAAATACATGGGCAAAAGTCTAACAACAGGAAAAACAGGCAAGGTAAGATAATAATTGAACTGTGAAAACTAGGAAGTGACACAAGAATAGGAAAAGTAGTAACTGGTTAAACAGAAAATAAACATGGACTGCTTGGTAAAGAAGCTAACACTAGGAGAGTGATAAACACTAGACAATACCTGGGGCCTGTTCCATAAAACAAGTTTACCAAATAAGCCAGGCTTATGGCAGATAGTCTGACTTATTTCAATGCAAATTAACAGGCAGTAAGTCAGACTAACTGAAATAAGCCTGGTTTATACTCTAATCTTGGTTTATGGAACAGGCCCCTGGTGATCTGAGCAGGAACTAGTGCTGCATCCGAAATCGCATACTGCTTAAGTAGGTACTACATTTAAAATTGTACATTTAAAAACGTACTACTCGACCATTAAAAAGTAGGTTCTATGTAGTATGAATGTGGGTAGTATGAATGGAATTCGGATGTACTACATCCACCATATTGATGTCGTCACAACAGCGCGACAATTTAAACTTTCAATAAGTCATCTGTTTATTTAGAATATGTTAAACAAGTGTAATTTAATCACAACAAACAACGTTTTTTTCCTGAGGTACTTACACTTGAAATGAGCCGCGTCTCAACTTTCCGCCGTTTTTCAAATATGACGCCTCCTCTCCCGTAGCCTCATGGGATAGAAAAGTGTCCATGGTATAATCCGGGTACTTCTCACCTACTGAATTTCGAATACTATGAATTCGGACATACTGTACTACTCGCCTCACATAGAGTTTTTCGCTTACTATGTAGTACAGAAGTAAGCGATTCCGGATGCAGCGTAGGTGTTAAATAGTGTGAGTGATTGGTAACAGCTTTGTGCAATGGATGATGGGAAATGCAGTCCAGGGTGATGTGGAACAGTCTGTGTAGTGTAAGAGTCCCATGTGTTGGATGATATAATCTTATGGTGAACAAATGGAAGCTAACTGACCAAATTCACGACACTAGGAGCTTATCGTTTTAATACATACAAACTTTTCAGATACACTTTTATATTTCTTTCTTATAATGCAAATTATTTTTTTAATTTTGGCTGAAGAAAAAAAAACGGGATTGCTGTGTATTTTATAATACTATTCATTAATTCGATTTTGATCACCTACGTGTATTTTGATCACTTTTTGGTCAGATCGACCTTTCATATTGGCCAGTATTTGTCTATCTGGACCCATAATCCTGGCTTAAATCATTTTAATCATTAGTCAGAGACTTAAATGATAGACAAATGCTGTTTATTCACATTTGAATGGTGAGTGGGTTTAGTATCCGTCTGGGAAATCACCCATTAGTGAGCTGTGATTTGAATATACCTCGACACTGAAGGAATTTAGACATGATTAGTTGTATGGGCTTCTTGAAAATGACATTAATTATACATCGTATTTAGTAAGTGATTAATCATTGTGTTTTTGGTTACATTAATATGAGTGGCACTGCAAGTGGGCAGGCTTCGACCAAATGTAATGAGTTTACTATTTCATTTGAGCTCATGTATTTTTAGAGTGTAATTTTGCGGAGTAAGATACCGTGATGCGATGGACTTGCTCTCGGGAACATTTTGTAAATATGTAAGAGGAAAAAAGTAAAACATTTAACAGGATGAGGCTAACATAGCTTCACCGTGACAGGCTGCAACATGTCCAAAGGCGATAAATCTATCCCAGCTTTTAAGCTTCTCAACAGATCCATAATGTGCTTAAAAGCAGCATGTAAAAAATTAAATCCTGCATCCAGCTACAGGAGAGAGAAAAAAAAAAAGCTTCTGGGAATATTTTGCCCCAGCCTAACCATGCACTGTTCCCGAGCAGACACAAACAGTTCATGGGATCTTTACAGTGAATGAGGCCGGATTTCATTTTCTGATAGAGGTACATGAGAGAAAGTTTCCTAATTCCAGATGTGTCACACATCGGTTCTAGAGAATAGGGGGTAATCTCTAAGGACTGTGTTTCTTGGCTATCTGTAAAAGGATGAAGACGGGGAGGATGGCAGGACTTACCTCCATAAGATGACATGCCAAGTCAAGAACAGTGGCTGATAGAGATCCGTTTACTCGGCAAATTGTCCACGACTGTGCACGGGGTGCAACGCTTTATTGTTTCTACTAAGAGTATAAGTGATTTATGATGTACCCCATGGACTTTAGTCAAGGTAAGTGCCATATTTAATTTGACACGAATGAAAACGTGGCTTTGAGGGATAGACATATGGGCTGTGAGACCGTACTGTCTTCATGTCCCTGGTTGCATCTAAATTTGTTTTCAGTGTTTCATCATTGAACAGATTGTGCATCTCTATTATCACACGTTTGTTACCAGTGTTATTTCAGTATTATTTATATAGCATTACATAATTTATAAATAATTTTAAATCTGTTACATTTTAATAAATGTGTGCTTATTTAGTTTATCCTTTTTTTACTGCTTCAGCCCCAATTTATTTATTTCAGTTTGAGAAGGCAACATTGCTAAAATGTATATTTAAGCTTTTTTACATTTTTAACTTAAAATGTATTTGATGTCAGCTTAGTATTAATTATATAAAATGGTTTTGAATAGTTTTCATAAACAAAACAACACTTAGTACAATATATCATAGAGTCCAAAGGTCTAAAATTGAATCTTTTTATATATATATATATATATATATATATATATATTTAGCACAAAACTTTACTTGACAAATTATATTATTGGCATAGCATTGAGTGAAAAGTTGATCTAGAAAAGGAATAATTATTAAACATTTATTTAAAAATGATTTCCATCATTGTTGTGATTGTGTGTTTACTCTAAGATGTCTGTGATATAATATACAAGTTTAACATGGCCATGACTGTCAGTCGAAGGCTGTTATACAGCAGTAACCACCAAGATTTTCCTGTTGATCATTTGTGACTTTATGTCTGGCACTTTCATCTGTTTGAAAAGATCCAGACGTATCCAGACGGTAATGAAAGGACTGATCACTGTTGCCCTCCACACAGCCTGTCTCATACACCGAAGAGAGTCCCTTTTGTAATTAATCCTAGCAATTACTGGCAGCTGTGTTAGTAATGGACATTCAGCTTTCAAGAGGCAATGCAGTATTTATTTATTTTTTTTACTTTTGTATTTCCATGTTCCTGTCTTCTCAAAGTTTTTTATGATTGTTTTTCCCCTTGTGTTTTCTCCCTTCACACTGTCTACTGTGGCACTTGATATATTTGTTTTGTAGCTCTCCAGTGTGTGTCATGACACTGTGATACTGTAAAGTTTTTGTTGTTGTTTTTCTCCGCCCCTCCCTCTTTCTTTTGTTCTCTTTTGTGACTTCCTGGAGTAAGTCAAGCGTGGGCTGTAACTTTCTTTTCATTGCACTATTTTGACAGATATTCCTGCTTGCAGTAGCATATTAGTGCTCAGTGATAACGTCAGACTATAAAATAGGATGATAAAATCAGAGAAAGGCTCACAAAAGATATAATGAATGCAGCCGGGCATTTTCTTTTGTGTGCTGCTGATGTGGTTGGTTAATTTGTATGCTGGAATTCCTCATTACCATTGCTATTCACTTTACTAAGTCGTTTCAGCTGTAATTAAATTACCACAAAACTGTTTTTTATAGTTTCGGTTTTAATATGTAAGCTTGTTTCTGTCTCGGGACTCAACAATTAAAAAAGTAACAGAATAAACAAACTTTAGTAACACTTTATTTGCACTTACATTTCTGAGAAAAAAAATACTATACTACTAATATAAGATATTAACTTAACAGAAACAAGCTGACATGTATATACACTGCTCAAAAAAATAAAGGAAACACTTAAACAACACAATATAACCTACCCAGTGTCACGTTATTTATTTGTGGAAGGAACACGTTTATTTCGATATTTTCGTAAGATGCATCCAATTTAAATCATAACCGTGCTGGACTTACAAAAATAACGGAATAAACGTGTCCCTGGCACAAATAAAGGCACAAAGTCATTTACACTTCTGTGAAGTCAAACGGCCCACTTAGGAAGCAACACTGATTGACAATCAATGTCACATGCTGCTGTGTGAATGGAAAAGGCAACAGGTGGAAATTAAAGGCAATTAGCAAGACACCCCCAATAAAGGAGTGCTTTTGCAGGTCCACAGACCACTTCTCAGTTCCTGTGCTTTCTGGCTGATGTTTTGGTCACTTCTGAACGCTGGCGGTGCTTTCACTC
>JAUMHR010000049.1:923485-935491 GCA_032361145.1 Enteromius fasciolatus | reverse complement strand
CGAATCAGGGCTCCTGAAGTACATGACCCAATCTGTCGTTCCGACATAACGTCGGAGTGGACGACAGATAAGGGAACTTAACTTTGCATCGCAGGAAGAAAGTGTATTTTAAAATATATTTATTTAAGTGTAAAACTATTTCACAATATTATTGTATTTATTGCATTTTTCTAAAAAGACAAATGGCCTTGGTGAGCATGAGACATTTAAAAACTTTGAAAGTCTTAGAGACTTTTGCACATTGTTGTATTGCCTTAAAGATGCCCCACAATCACCATCTATGGAAATCCAGACACATTCCCTATAAAAGACCTTCGATGATACCAATATATGGCCTCTTTATAACCCCTTTTTTTCTTGTTAATTGCACACTTACATTAAGAAGCCTCTCAGCAGGCTACTTTTTCTGAAGGCCCTAATAAAAGTCTTGTCTCAGTGTTGATTATTACCTTAATGTGATTGAGCTTTTTAAAGATGACCTTCGAAATAGATAAAGGACAGCAAAGGAAGAGACATAGGAAGAAAAGAAAAAAAGAAATAGTACATTCAGGAGTCAAAGAATGATGCTAGACAAAAATGATTTGTGAAGTGGTGAAACAGGATATTGATGCGAGGGCTGATGGAAAGTTTTTGCAGGTTTTCTTGTTAGTCTTATATTTGCTTTTGCTGCAGATGTCAATATGTGATGATTACACTGTCAGGCTTGATTCTCCTATTAAACCAACACCGGTTTTGATAATGGAGTACAAGCTTATTTCCAAAAATGACAGAATCAATTTTCTACCCAAGATTATTCTTGGAAACAGCCGCATGGATTTACAAAAAAAACAACAACCAGAAGCTGTACACTAGGTGAATGCATAGACTGAGAAAGTAGCATTTAATTTGTTTTGCTTGTTCACAGTGTCCGAGACTAGAGACATTTGCACATTACAATTAAATATGTGAACTGTGTGATCTACAAATTCTATTACTTTTCACGGATTCAAAAAGGCGCAGTGAAAAATGCGAATGCAACACCTTGTCAACAACTTTAATTATTCATCAAAAGCAAAAAGAAATATTGAAAATGATATCTTTTTAAGTATTTGGTTTAGTTCGGTATTACGGATGAAATCTGAGATATTTCTTCTCATACAAAAATGTTTCCCGGTAGTAGAATTATGTAGTTGCAACCTCAGGTATAGGCTTTTCGGAGAGCGCTTTAATAAAACATTGTACAAACATTTCACATTGACATCCTAACACTTGTTTTTACCTCTGTTGCTTTTTGTAGCAGGAATATAACAACCACTATTTGAGTAAAAAGCAAATGTAAGAAAGGCTCAGTTTGTCTCAACTCCCGATCTCTTTCTCCTCCTCTTCTTCTTTCTGATCTCTATCATTTATTCAGGGCTGAGCCTATCCTCACCAGAGTGAAAGAAGATCACACTAGGATAATCCTCCCTGCGATAGATAATATCAAGTACAACACCTTTGAGGTGCAGCAATACGCTAATGCAGCTCATGGCTATAACTGGGGCCTCTGGTGCATGTACATCATCCCACCGCAGGATTGGCTGGACAGAGGCGATGAGACTGCCCCCATCAGGTAAGGGCATCCAGAGATCCACTTCATAATGCATGAGGACATTCTCTGAAATATAAATGACCAGGGATATAAGAGATGAATATTTCAGAAGTGATAATGTGGTGTTAGTTTTGCTGGATGTGCAATAAATGCTATAATGTTTTTGCTTCCTTGAAGGATTTGTCTGGGCTGTTTTTATACATTTCAATCCCCATTTTTGGTTGCATGGCAGTACTAAAAAAACTGCAATCTTGGATTACCACAGTTTGACATCATTATTTTGGGTGTTTTTGTGTTCTGGTTTAGATTACAGTGTGCTGCTACTCAGAACTTAAGTGTTAACTTCATAGTGTTGTAATAACAAGATCTTCATGGGTAAGGTTTGGGCCACAAGCCTTAAGTGTCAATTTTTCAAAACTGTGATTTTTACAATCCCCCAAAAGCTGAGTAAATAAGCTTCTCATTAGAACAGTATTTGGACAAGATACTGTATTTGTATATCTGGACTTTTAGGGGGCAAAAGAAATAAAATAAATCGGAATATTATAAAGAAAATCCCCTTCAGAGTTATCCAAATAAAGTCTTTATCAATTCATATTATTCAAAAATGAAGTTTTGATCTATTTACAGTAGGAAATACTAAATATCTTTGTGGAATATAATCGTTACTTAATGAGTTTTGGCATAAAAATCGATCAGTAGTAGCACTTCTGTTTGTCTCCGTCTTTCAGTTTCAGGTCTACAAGTATGAAAAATCCTATTTTTGATCTAAGCTGAATATTTAAACTTTGGTTTAAAAATACGAAATATAAATATTTTTCAAAATGAAAATGAAATTAACAGTAGACATTTTGTAGTTGTGAAAACATTGTGGAAAATAAAACAATAAAAAATAATAAAATCAGTATAGTGTCGTTACATCTGAGAAAAGCTCTAGCATTAATTGTTTGTATTGACTGGATTGTCTGATCCAGTGCAATTAAAAACATTTCACTAATACTAATACTAACTGTCAGTAAAGTTATTGCAGATAAGTAAGCATTATCAGCTAACTAACAAACAAACAAACAAAAAAAGAGATTAATTACAAGTTATTAAGATATTTTGATGTAGTATTCATACCATGGTGCAGAGGCTGGCGTCAGCTGCAGTTCTCAAATCATGAACCTCTACAGTTAAATACTAATTTTATGCTTAAAACCATCTTTGTGAAATGAGCTTTGTCAAAGCTCAGTCCTAAACCCCCTGAGAGCAATGGATATACCCCGCTAGAGGAGAGTGGACTTTTTCATTTCGTATGAAATCTGGTCAAGGTCACTATTGTGTGAGAGTATCAGGACAGCAGAAATCCCATTCATTATTCATGCCTCTGACTGATAGCTATTTGGAGAGAGAAACTAGGCCTGTAGTCCAATATTACTGGAGCTGATCCATGTGATGCCTCATACTGCCAACTGAAACCTTTTTATTCTTATATCTGTTATCGCAAATAAACGCTTCATATATAACACATAGCATCTAAAGCATGAGTGTTTCTTATGTACAGTTTATTTTTATAGTTAGAAACACAAATCAAATACCATCACAGCCGAAATGTACTAATTAAAGTCATTTGCACAGTTCGTATAGCTGAAAAAGCATGCTATTTTAGAGAAACGTTTAATTTTGGATGTGTGTGAGCTAGCACTGATTTCTTTTTAGAAATTAGGCAAATTCACATATTGTATTACAAACATGTTTATTGTTATGTGTTAAATATACAATAAAATCAAACCTAGTTTTATGTACTAAAGTCAAAGTAATGTTTGTTTTTTTACATTGGCAGATGCTTTTATCCAAAGTGCATTCAAGGTATAAATGTTTTATCAGCATGTGAGTTCCTTGGGAATTGAACTCAGGAGGACCTGTGTGTTGCTAGTGTCATGCCTCAGATACCCTACAGCTTTATGATCTTAATTAGTGAATCTTTCCAGACTTACTGAGCCTCACTGTGCTTGAAATCCTTGTTTCAAGTGGGGAAAAAGCATCCTCTTATTACGTATTATAAACCGTGTTGATCTGAACTTAGGCTATGCATGAGTGATTTATTTGTGGATAATTTTGGCAAAGAAAATCCTCTTCAGGTCAAAAAGACCTGAATCCAACATGAGGGTTTGACTAAGACGATGAATCTCTCCAGATCAATTCCTACTGTACCTCAAACCTCAATTTAAAACAAAAAACTAATTACATATACGTGACCCGAGGTAACAATATGAGCAAAACGCTTGAACAAAATCGCATTACAGAAAAAGTCAACCCTTTTCTGAAGTGCTGATATTGACAGGTTAAAACAGCCGCCCGCAGGCCTGCAGTGTCTCAATGAGGTGTGCTGTTGGAAATCATTCCAGCTCCACTTCTCTCAAGCTCTCGATGAATCCTGCAGCTCAGCGAGCCTGTGGCTATCCAGCAGCCATGATCCCAATGCTCATAGCACACTGCAGCAGCGTTCATTTAAATGATTCATGTTCACTGTTAAATGAAGGACAGTCCGCTTCAAAATGTCTGTAAATATGCAATTAGTCACTCTAAGGGGAAAAATATATATATATATATATTTTTTATTTTTTTTTGCACTGTACTTGACTACAAGGGTAAAATAAAGAAAAAGTAAATGTAGGTTTATGTCAATATTGACAAAAAGCACATATTTCACGAAGACTAACCATGCAATGAAAACATTTCTTTTCCAACTCTGTTCTTTGTAAAAGTATCTGTGGTAATTGTGGTGTAATAAATCACAATTAAATCAATGAGTGAAATCTTTTCCTTGAGACAGCACTGTTTTCTTTCTCTCTATTCTTTGTCATCTAAATAATGGATCACAGCAGAACTGTTTGTACATCTAGCATTCATTAGCCTCCCAAAGAGGCCCACCTGGGGTTAGCCAACAAACAATTCACTTTCAACCCAACAGCAAAGCACCAGAGCAAAAATGACATTCAATGACAAACTCATCTTGAGTTTCACAGTTGTTTTGTCTGTGGAGAGTTGACAGACTCGTAGGGTCAGCTGAAAATCATCTCGCCCCCTTGCTGTGTTCACAACAAACCTCCGATCTGGCCCAAACGTTTTTGTAACGGGGCAAGAGTTTCAGAACAAAAAACTTGGTAAGAAAACTTTAACAAAACTGCATATTTTGGTTTCTGTATGACCCCAACACACTGAGGCCAAAAAGTGAGTGAAGTGTTGAATTTAGCTGCTTGCTGCAAAAATAACAACAAATATTTTTTGTCATTTGGATCCTGGACCACAAAACTTAAGTCAGTGTGGTATGTTGTATGGGTCAAAACTATATTTTTGTCCTAATTGCCAAAAGTGAAGATCATGTTCCATTAAGATATATTGTAAATTTCCTATTATAAATATATCAAAACTTTTTTTTGATTAGTAATATGCATTGCTAACAACTTCATTTGGACAACTTTAATGGCAACATTCTTAGCATTTTTATATATATATATATATAGATATTTTTTTTTTTTTATAATTTTTTTTTTGTTCACCTTGAAATTTCAGCCAAGTATTTCCTATAACAAACCATCGATGGAAAGCTTATAATTATTAAATTTCAGATGATACATACAGTAAATCTCAGTTTTAAATAAATATGACTGGTTTTGTGGTCCAGGGTCACAGTTATAAATGAATTTTATATCATATATAATTTGAAACTACTATTATTATTTCTATACTTTAATTTCTATACTGTTTCCAAGGTTGTCACAGAGTGGCATTTACTTTGAACGTCTTGGAAAGGGTCTTGAATTGAGTGTGTCTCTGACCTGAGAAACCAGGGACAACTGCCTTCTCAGCAAACTGCCATATGTGGAGCTGTTTTAATATTACACGCTGAAGAGCTAGAAACCAAGTGGGAATACAGAGAGTGGGAAGAAAGAGTAGCACTTACAAAAACAAATAAACACTTCTCTCTACTATATGCCTGATTACTCTCACCACACAGTCTGTCAGTGGTGTGTACTTGTACTTTCTACTTTACGTATGACTTCTGGCTCATCTTACAACCACTCAACAGAAATTCTTCATGCTCTGTGAGAGGGCAGATTCTGCAACCTCTGATTCGTAAATAATTTCCAGTCAACTTCTCTCTCTGAGAGTTATTAATTCATCAGCACTTCTTTCCACAGCCATATTCAGAGTCCTCTATCTATCTATCTATCTGAAAAATAAATATGATTAAATGTATTTGAAATACATTTATTTCATGTTAAGAATACTACAAATGCATGTTTATATTTATGTACTAAATTTAAATTGCCCTTTTAGTATATGTATCTATCTATCCATCTATCTATCAGTCTAATCTCTCTGAATATGAATGCTCGTGTATATTTCTTGTACACAGGACACCCGCAATGATTGGCTGCTCCTTTGTGGTGAATCGTGAGTATTTTGGAGAAATCGGATTGCTTGACCCAGGCATGGAGGTTTACGGTGGAGAAAACATTGAACTGGGCATGAGGGTAAGTGAGATCTTACTAAAGCCGTATTTGTGCACTCATGTCATTATTTGGCTTTGATAAGTGAAGTATGATGATGTAAACATTTGCGCATAAAAACAATAAGTGTCTGCCTCCGTTGAGACATTCACAGTCCAGTGTATTCAGGTAATTGGAATTCATTGAGCATGTAGCTGTTTTAGCACATGAGACCCTCTCAGAAATTACAATTCACGATTGTTGCCACCCTCTAAATTCACAGGTGACGATGTAATTAACTCTATCTGCAAAGCTTCAGCATTTGACATACGTTTAATTACATTTCTTCATGCTTTCATGCCCAAGGCGTCATACTAGAGACTGTTTAGTGGGGTAAAGCGTGCAGATTCCCCCTTCCATCAAGGAGTAGATGCATCGCCCAAAGGAAGTGAAAGTACTCAGTGCCAAATTACACAAGCTTGGATGCTTTAAAGGCAGTAGGGTACAAAGAAAGTAGATTCCTGCAGCTGCAGCCCTGAGAGAAATTTCATGGCCCACATGGTCTTTGAGCCAATGGAGAATTGAACTTGTTTGAATTCAGAAGCTGTTCTTTCTGCGGGGCGTCGAATATCCTTGGAAGATTTGCATAATTTGGATAAAAATCCTTTAATTCATTTTTAAATATGCATTGCCAGTGTTGGTTGACAGAAATGTTTTTTTTCAGCCTGATGATAGATTGAAGTACGGAGATGAATAGTGCTGTTTGAAACGTCTTGATTGAAGATGGTTTCAATTGTGTCTTTGTTACGTCTCGGTGACAGTTGATACAAAAGACACAATCGTTTGTGCAAGTAGTTTCCTGGTATTTTGTACTTTTATTTATATAAATTCAGAATCAACAGTTTTGCTAAAATGTCATTTATACTGGATTGGCTCTGATTGACTGTTTGTGTTCTGTTCTGATATTGTAAGGATTTTGTGCTACAAATAATTATGGCATTGTCTGTGTTCGCCACATATCCTGGCTGATACAATAAATAAGACTTCCTGTTTGTTCACATATTTACCAATATTTCACAGACCACTTTTCTAGATTCAGACTGTTTTGCATTTGAACACAAGTTTTCTGAACCCAGTTTGAAATTGCTTGGTGTTGTAGACTTAAAGGAATAGTCCACCCAAAATGAAAATTGATTGAAAATGTGCTCACCCTCAGGCCATCCAAGACATAGATAACTTTCTCTTCATTAAAACAGATTTGGAGAAATGTGGCATTACATCACTTACTAACAAATGCATCCTCTTCGGTGAACAGCTGAAAAAACATCTATGCAATCAACAAGTAATGCACACCACTTCAGTCCATTACTTAACAGCTTGTGAATTAAAAATAAATATACATCGTGGACCACTTTTTCAGTTTTTTAAAGAAAACTTACAGGAATAATTTAGCCAAAAAGTCAAAATCATGTCATCATTTACTCACACTCAGGTTAAATTACATTCATTTGGGGGTAAGCTATCATTTTATGTAAAAAGTGGCACAGGCTTACTTCACTTCAGTCTATACTGGTGCAATCATGTTCTGCATCCCATTTGTTCCTTCATTAGAGGCTGCAGAAGGTTTCTTTTAACAGAAAAAAATCATAGAATTTAGCAAATGCGTCAAATTCCCAGCTTTGAAATAAACCAAATGCTTATTGGTGCTGAGCACAGTGATGGCACATATGATCCATCTCAGCCTCTGGTTAATCCTCCAAAGCTGATGCAGCTCATTCTGGAGGGATAACTTTGACTGACAGCTGCATATTTAATAATTAACCTTATGCCACACCAAACAGAAAGCCTTAGTTCACTCTGTAAAGAGATTCAGAAGCGGGGAGTTGAAGAGAGGACGCTGTGGAGCAATAGGCTTGAAATGAACAGGTTATATGAAGACTATAAAACATTAGATGAAATGTGCAGTTGTATGATGGGAGTTTAATTTGTGTGAAGTTGTACCAAATGCCCACGAGGGAAATTAAAACTGTGGTAAAGTGGCTCAGAAAGAGCTGATTTGACACTTACAGTCCAAAACTAATTGCATTTAGTGTATATCAGTTAAATTGTGACATTTTGCTGTTTTACCAATTCAAGCAGGAGCTCGGCTGGAAGAGGGTGATTCACAGGGGCCCTTTTTTGTGAGCGGCCTTTTATAGCATGAGGACTATCAATAAACTTGTTTACTTTCTTTTCTAGCTGCAGATTTTTAGACTTCAGGAGTTTTATTTATATTTATAAATTTTGCAGATGCTAAACTTGTAGTGTGTGCAGTGCGAAACAAAAAGTTATAGTGTGTGTGTGTGTGTATATATATATATATATATATATTTTTTTTTTTTTTAATTCACAAGCGAGGTGAGCTCTGATTGGCCAGGTATTCAGAGCATTGTGATTGGCCCGAAGACCACAAGCATGTGACGGAAATGTTACGGCCCTTACCATAATGTAATGTTGTGTCATTACATTATGAAAACCCTCGTAAAAGACCAATTTGTTGTATGCAGTGGACATAAGTACTGATAATAATGACTTTTAATGATAAATACTGTCTTTTTACGTGTTGCGTTGCATCATGCTTCGTAAAATGACACCATGTCTGCTTTTGTGATCAGAGAAACGGTGAACAACTAGCACTACTGCTCAAAACAAACTTGCATTGAAACAGTCAGCAGCAAATCCTATAAATATAAAAACACAGGTACTTACAGGAGTCAGAAGCACAAAGCAGGAGTTTTTTCTAGTCTCTGTGCACAGCCAGCATAGGCTGTGTTTCACTTTCACAATGACACACAGCGTCTCCAGAACATGGCGCCTGCAGCAACACTACAGCCAGAATAATAGCTCCTCCTTCTTTTCTAGCATAAACAATTGGGCGATGCTTTGAAAATAAACCCACAGCGTGATGAAGTGATGGCATGCTCACAAGAGGCATTTCAGGGGGGTGTGGACAAGTCATAACTTTTAAAAGGATTTCTCTTTGGTTTTAAGACTTCAGTCAAGACTTCAGGGATCTTATCTATGCACTAACAGCTTGTACCGCTCCGAAGAGAAAGGGCAACATGACCCCTTTAAAAGTTTAATCCAGCCGTATTGCAATTATTTTTCTTTTAAGACATCTTGAAATAATAATAAAACATTTTTTTAAAGCATTTAATACTTTTTATGTCCTTAAACTTGATGCAGCTAAATTTTTCTTTTTAAGAACCCTCAAGTCCTGATTGTATTATTTTTTGCATGCTTTTTGTTTTACCCAGAAATGAACTCAATTATGAGTAATGAGTATTAGATTACTATTTTGTTGTTGGTGGTGTTATAGTACTTGGGCTCCACAAGTTATTTCTTAATGACTTTCACAAAGTGATGGGGTCAAAATAGCAATTTGGTCAAAAATGTATAAATGTATATAAATAGATATTTGCAGAAACGTACTAAAAAAAAGAATACTGTGCTTTTATAAAATGTGCTTTTCAAATAGTCATTTATTTTTCCCTGCTTTAATGGCGCTGAACACTTTCAGCAGGACTCAGTTGCTCAGATACAGACCTGATTCTGCAGAACTAATGACTCAAAGGACTTAATGAGATGGATTTCATGTAGAATCAGATGTAAAGCGAAACCAAAGCCGAGGCTAAAGCAGCGCGTCATATCTCTAGTGACTTTTGTCCTCACTTCAAACCTTCCAAAAGGGAGCAATTTTTTCATTATGAACACAGGCGAGCGGGTCTTTTCCATCTGCAGTCGCTTCACTTCACACCCACACCACACGGACGCTGAAAGGCGAGTACAACACAAACCAGTGAAGGGAGAGAAGGAAGATGACCTGTGGATCATGTTGGCAAATTGTAAAGCTTTTAAAACTTTCTGAGCAGCATCTTTGCTTGAGGTTGTATTGTACATTCACAATTGGTTTGCCCTTTGGTCAATCGAATGCAGCTTTAATGGACTCAAAGGCATGTGTTTTGTCCTGTTGATATGCGCTATGGGAAGCTGCTCGATTACTGAGCGTCTGTTGCTCTTTGCTTTATGGAGATAGATGGAATTTATTTGCATAACTAACTAGTAACCACATGGATCAGTGCAGCTTTTCTCTTTAATTGGGTTATTGGGGGAATATGTTTGTTAGTTGCTTTAGTAAATTGGCTGAGACGGAAATCTTTCTTTGGGAGCTCATTCCTCTGTCTGCATGGATCATTTTCAAGAAGATCAGCAGACTCTAAAATGTTTGTCTGTAAGAATCACAGACTGATTTGATATAACCATCTGGGGATGATAAAGAAACTCACCATAGTTGGAATGTAGTCTAATTCATGGCTTGTGTCATGACAGATGAATTATTCTGAATCCCTTTGAACACAAACCTCCCAAAAACATCAGAAACAAAGCTGCAAAAAGGCGCTTTTGAACCTGGGTCATCTTGAAAAGTGCATTGATTTATGTGTTTTCATTTATTTATGTTATTTTGAACAAGATTCCTCTGCACACAGTAGATTTTAACTATTTTTGCAGCACCTTTTAGACACACAACATAAAGTAAAGCAGCTTTGCAAGAAGCTTGTTAATGACGGATGGGAAACTAAATACTATATTGGACACAATAGTAAACTCACAAACCATTAGTAAGAACAGCTATTAGTTTCAAATGAAAGAGTGTTTACATACTGTAGAAGTCTACAGTTTTTCTTTCTTCATTAAAAAAGTTTTGCCTTATAGAAATTTCGAGATTATTACTGATTACAGATTACTGATGATTACAACACCAAAAATGTTCCAATGTTTTTACAGTAAACAAGACTCTGAGTAGTACAGTAAATGCTGCTCAATGTGTAATCAAGCACTTGATGGCATTTACCTCGGATTACAAAACCCGCTTTACTGACAAAATGTGTATTACATATAATTTGACGATTATCGTGCATCCCTAATATTAATATTGTTTTGAAGTAATATTCTTCAAGTACTTCAAGTCAAAATTACGCTTCATTAATTGAAACTCTTTCTTTTGAAATTTTAGTGATATGTACTTGTTGGTACATAATTTGTGTCTCACAAAAAAGTGCACCAAGGTACGTTTATGCCATGACGTGACGTTTGGCCAAGTACTGTATGGCGGCCCATACTCAGAATTTGTGCTGTGCATTTAACCCATCCAAGTGCACACACATAGTAGTGAGAAGTGATCAAACACACACACACCCGGAGCAGTGGGCAGCCATCGCTATCACTGCGGCGCCCAGGGAGCAGTTGAGGGATCAGTGCCTTGCTCAAGGGACTCACCTGGTTATTCACTCCCTCCACCTTCTATCCCTGCCGAACCTGGGACTTGAACCCGCAACCTTTCTATTACAAGCCCGACTCCCTAACCATTAGGCCACGGCTGACAAGATTAATAACACGGCACAGAAAGCTTGTGAAAACCTGAGCCAAGGTGATGTTTGTTTCAATGTTTCCCTCACTGTACTATCTGAATTTATTTTCTCCTCTGAGCCAAAATTGAGTTTTATAATTTCCATTAGGCTTAGCTCACCCTGCAGATCTGGAACGAACTCATTTTACCTCTTCTGTTCTGTGTTTAGTGAAGAGAGATGCAGGTGCTCTAGGGGCTCTGTTATGGCTCATATGAGGTTTTTGATACAGCCCACAGATCATGCTGTTTCAGTGGACTGGATGTGATGTGTGTGTGTGTGCTGGTACATCTTCTTGCTGTACCATACCTACCCATCATTGTACACGTGTACCGAGAGAGCTGGTAATTTTGTGCTTCGGTTGAGACACCAAGTTTTGACAATTTGTTAAAATGGATGGAATGGATGGCTTTTCTTCTTTTCATGGTGGCTTTCTCTCGGCTTGGCGCTCTCAGCTGGGACGGCCTGACTGCTCTTGCAGCTGGCGCCGGGGGGGGGGGGGGGGTGGGGGGGG
>JAUMHR010000049.1:911782-923475 GCA_032361145.1 Enteromius fasciolatus | reverse complement strand
GCCCTGTAATACAAGTTCAGACCGGTTTCTGCACATATTAAGGGAAAAGAGCAAATGTCAAGAACGTCAGAATTTGAAGTAAGTGCTTGTAAAGTAAAGAAAAGAGCATGAGCTGAATTTTAAACATTTTCTTCTGGAACAGATGCAACTGTTCACATGCTATAGAAACTTAGCTATTAAATATCATGATATATGAATGCAAATATACTTTAGATATAGTAAATATTAGTAGACATAGGCTATACTTTTGTGTGCCAAGAATACTTATAATCTTACTTAATTTTTAATGTGGTGTTAGCAAATGTCAGTACTCAAGGGGCAATAAAGGAACCTTATTTACACTACGGTTCATAATATTGGGTTGATAAGATTTGTTAATGATTTAAACGTTTCATATGCTCACCAAGGCTGCTTTTATTTCATCAGGAATGCAGTAAATCCAGTAAGATTGTGAAATAGCATTACAGTTTAAAATAACCGTTCCGTATAAATATACAGTATTTATATATAAGCATGTAGTTTATTCTCATCAAAGTTGAATTTTCAACATCATTACTCCAGTCTTCAGTGTCACATGATACTGTACAAATAGCTTTGCTTTGTTACCTAAAACACGTTTATTGTTGTAAATGTTGATAATAGGTGCGCTGCTTAATATTTTTTGTGGAAACCAATAATACATCTTTTTTTTTCATGAATAGAAAGTTACACCATCTGAAAGTTACTAACCCATTACATAGAGAACTGGGCCTTAGTGTGCTTGCATTTGCCTGACAGTTTAAAGCCAAGCCTTGATTTATGAGATCTAAAATCCCTGAGCTTAAACTTTACATTAACCTTCAAACATCAGTGCATTATATATCATCACATGCTCTGCCTGAGAAGATTATTTTTGCTGCTACGCTCCTAGAACTCCACAGCATGCCACCTTCCTATCAGTGGCTTACAACTACATGTATACATGCGATGTGAACAGGAACGAACACTTAAACGAGGAATATAAGCCTTCATTTACTTCAAAAAATTCTCATTAATTCATATACGAATACTGATATGCGTATGCTTTTTTAATATGCAACATTATCGCACGTACGTGCCATCATCCGATTCCATTTCCTAAGTCATTTTCATCTTCTTCATGTCTTTGCAAAAACTAGTGTATTACCATGCAACTCAATCCAAACAGTTTAAAGATCCTCAGTAAACACAGTTAGCGACGGCTGAGGGGGAAATGATAATTCATTTAGTCAAGCTCACTGGCAGAAATGCGGCCCATGCATCTCATCCTGATTGTGAGTCCTTGGAGGGAAACTGAATATGTAATTGGAAATCTTAAAATGTTTTTTTTTAGAATGTCCCCAAAGGGCACAAAGGAAAAGTCGATTATGCGTAGTCGAGTGGCTCACAGTGGACAGATGCTTTCAGGCACAAGGTTTCTTTTCATAGTCCAATAGCCAAATCTAGACATGTTTTTTCCTGCCTATACTAGTATAACCTCAGGCGTTCGGATGTTGTTTAATAATATGTAGAAATTAAGAGTTCAAATGCAAAAGCCTCCAAAAGCCATCTTGTGAATGCTCTCCACACATAGTATATTGCAGTACAGTACTTTCATAAAAACCCATACATAGTATCCAGAAAGAAATTTTAATTTAAAAAGAAACATCAGACGTACAGTACTTAGAGACTTTCGCATCTGAACTCTTCAAATTTTAATTGTTGTTGTTTAGTGGTATTTCTATACCATATATATATAATTTATTAAAATATTAATTCGTTTTTATTTGTATATTTTCTGTTTAATTGTAAAGTTTTAGTAATTTAGTTATGTGCTTCAGTCATTTTGATATTTTATATAATGAAATACATGTTATATAAAGAAATTCATCCAAAATAAGTTTTTCTTTATATAACATGTGTGTACTGTGTATTTTTATTCTGTATATATAAAGACACAAACATGCAGTATTTATTGTGAATATTCACATGTATTTAAATATAATTTTTATTTTATATAAATGTACTTAATGTATAATATTTTTCCATTGCGTCTATGGCATGGCATGTCCTGTTTGGTGTGTGTTTGTTTACTTTTTGGGTGATACTTATTCTTTATTTCAAGTTAATGTTAATGTTTGTTAGAAGATTCAGGTAAACTGTAATGAGCGGTAATGAGACAGGATGTCAAAATCGGTTTTAGTAGCTTTTTTTAAATCTCAGTATGAATTACCTTGGCACTTTTATCTATCCGCCAGTGTGACAGCATTAAGTCATGGCCTTGTATTGCTATTTTTATCATTGTAATGATCATCAATAGAGGCTGATCACTGAAATATGACTCGGAGAGCACAAGGCTGGCAAGAGGGTCCAATTAAATTAGCCAGCGCTTGATCTGAACCGTACATCACATAAAACCGTCTGGTATAATTAACGTGATTAAAATAATAGATGGCAAAGCTTTTGTCTGTTCCCTGTCATAGGAAGAATGGGAAAGAGAGCGAGACAGAGAATATAATGCTCAGGGAGCAAGAGAGGAGGAGCGGACTTTTCTCCCAGGGTTGGGATGTGTCTCAGAGGATGAGATGATGTAACTTTTTAAAAACAAATGAAAGCATGTCAGTCTAACACTGGCCAAACATGCTTGATTAAGAGTAAGAGGGAGGAAAGAATGAATTGCAGCCGCTGATAGCGACATTAATTTGCATGGTCTGTTTGCATTGTTTTAGCACCCAGTTCACTAAAGGAATTATGCAAATGGTGTAACTGCAAACGCAGCCGCAAAATCTGTGCTGCTGAGCGAGTTTCGCTCACCACAATTGCTAATCTTGGAGGTCGGATCTGATACTGCAGGTTGTGGAGAAGCCTGATTAATCTAGATTGCGGATGGTTTGTAAGCAAGAAATATAACGGAACAAAAATGGTGCAGCTGTTTAATGAAGTTGTCAGGTTCAGTGTTTTCCCCTGCATTCAAACACAATGCAATTAATTAAAGAAATTGATAACATAGTGTATGCACACACCGCAGGAGGGATTTTGGCCTACTCCTCCATACAGATCTTCTCTAGATCTGTCAGGTTTTGGGCCTGTCACTGAGCAATACGGAGTTTCAGCTCCCTCCAAAGATTTTCAATTGGATTTAGGTCTGGAGACTGGCTAGGCCACTCCAGAGCCTTGATATGCTTCTTACGGAGCCACTCCTTGGTGTTCCTGGCTGTGTGCTTTGGGTCATTCTCATGTTGGAAGACCCAGCCACGACCCATCTTTAATGCTCTGACTGAGGAAAGGAGGTTTTTGCCCAATATGTCACAATACATGGCCCCATTCTCTCCTTAATACAGTGCAGTCGTCCTGTCCCCTGTGCAGAAAAACACCCCCAGAGCATGATGCTTCACTGTAGGTATGGTATTATTAAGATGATACTCATCATTCTTCTTCCTCCAAACACGGCGAATGGAGCTTATATTTTTAATTATTTGAAAACTGTTGCTTGCTAAATTTTTTAATATGACCCCAGTGACATCTTAAGCAGAAGCCAAGACAGACCGTACAATATTCATCTAAGTTTTTGACAGGATTGATTGATTGATTGATTGATTATGCCAAATGATGAAACAAAAGTGGTGTCAGAGTGAGCTCCTTGCAGTTGTACTGCCACCATCTTGTTTGCCATGAGTTTTTGACCTTGGTGCCTCTTCTCCAGACCGCTTAATTACGTCTGAAAAAAAAGTGTAACTCAGTAATGACAATCTCAGCATGAGGTAAATGTGTTTCTGTCGGTGCTCTTCAACAATCATCATTTCATCAACGTGGCTCCTGAGTCCGGAGAGAGACTGATTTGTTTTACTAATGTTATGAAAGAAACCTGCAGAAAGACGTGCAGAAACGTGACCTGCATGATGCCGACCCACCGTCTCGTGAATCATACAATATCACTCCCACAAAGAAGGTCAAATCTAAACGGTGACAAAGACTATTTTTATACAGGACATCCTACATATGGAAATATGGGCCTATACAATCTTTGAGAATATATTTTGTCCCAATGCATGCTGATTTATTCAGTGAGTCATTCAGAAGCGTAAAAGCACAGCTTATTGCAGGATATGAAAAGAAGCCACTGAAACTCCTTACAATTATTACACATATCCAAAAAATTGGTCTATATGAAAGATTTCACATAGAAGCTGCAAACAAATAGATATGGCAAGTAAGACACAGAATTAAACTTGTAACTATTTTCTTGTAAAACATACACCAATAATCTTTTTTTTTTACATGCCAAGCTGTATATTAAATCTTTGATTGTGCATACTACAAAAAAAATAAATAATGTGTCATTTCTTTCCTGTGCTATTGTATTTCCTATTGAAACAGGAAGTTGCATTGGTATATTTTAGGCTTATATCAGTAGTCTTTAGTTTATATCACCTCACTTGACAGATTTTGTATTGGCAAAAGCAACGAAACACTAAAGATGAAGATATTTTATACTTTGGATTGAAACATTCTTGTACTAAAACTACCTGGTCTCATGGCATAAATGTACCTTGGTGCACTTTTTAGCAAGACACAAAATACGTACTAAAAGGTACATAGCACTGCATTTCCAAAGAAAATGAACACTAGAGGCATTATGACTCTGACACCTTTCATTCCTTTTCACACAAATTTACAGAGTTTCAATTAATAAAGCATAAATTACTTGAAAAATATCATGTGACTTCAAAACAATATTAATATGCTGGGATATTTAAAAACTGCTGCTTTTGAACATTAGCATCACACATATCCAGCTTCATATCTATGTGTTTTCATAGGCGGTAGGTTTGTTGGGTAGCTCACGGAGTACAGAGATGTACTTGAAAGACGAGGAGCTCCAGTTCAATCCTGTGTAAATATGCTTTAACAAAACAGTTGCAAATGCAATTTTATATCAGTTGTTATTAACACTGTCAGGTAGGTATATGGTTGGATTTGGTGTAGGTAATATTTCCAACATGATAGAGTCCACGGATATTTAACATAATAAAAACACAGCAATATGTACTCAATGCCATAAAAACGTGCCAGGGTTTATGTATTGAATCTGTGTTTTAGCACCACTTTTCTCTTTGAAACTGCGGTGAAATGTACAGTAAGGTACATAAAAACGGTGTTGCACAAAAAGTGTACAGACATGTGTGTTTTTGTATCCTTGTATCTGACAAAAACAATATGGCTTTCTAAAATTTTTGGTTCAATCTAAACTATGTGCTCATTTAATAGTACATTGTATTTTGAAGTTGTGATCGTTCCTTATCTTCATGTAAAGAGATTCTGTGATAAATGTTTAGGTTTTAATTGTCTTTGGTAACACTAGCATTGTGGCGTTTAACACAGGTTCCTTCTCAGAGAGTGGGCAGTCTCTTTACTCAACTCTAATCCAAACACAGAAGGCTAACAAGTTAATTTGTTGTCTTTTGTCTGTTCCGTGACTGAAAGTAGGCTTTTATTGAGCCTGAACAAAGCACACAATGGAGTATTCACTGTAGAGTGAGAGAGCAGGAAAAAGGTAGACCTGCAGCATATGTTGTCTGGCAGCGAGGCCATAACAGAACTCTACTGCTCCGAGATTGATTTTGTACACCGAGGTTGCACTATGGATCAGTGGTGCTGAAGTTGAAAGTATTTTCACAGCTAATGAAAGTCAGTGAATGCATAGCTAGTTCCATTAATGTCACGGTTAGTGGAAGATAGAGGACCGCTAGGTCTCAAAGCGAAGGTGTGCAAAAGAGAGGCAGCGCACTTCTTCTCGTAGATCTCAAGTACTGTGCAATGCACAAAACATTTCAGTCATCTTTATTTTTTTACTCCTATTTCCTGTCTTGATTCTATGTGTTCTATGGTTTACATTATTTCCTTGTATGCTTCTTCTTCTTCTTCTTCTGCTTGTACGTCTTCTTTTATTATCGTCTGCTTTCAACATCTTCTGGGGCTTGTTTTTTAAAATAAAATAAGCCAGGTTTATTTCAGTTAGTCTGACTTATTGCAGGTTCAAAAAAAGTCAGACTAACTGCAATAAGCCTAGTTTATGAAATTGTTTGATTTGGTTTACATTTCAAACCATTATTATTATGAATGTCGAATAGTTTTGCTGCTTTTCTATTCTTTTTTTGTTTTTTAAATAGAAAGTTCGAAAGATTGCAAATAGAAATGCTTTGTAATAATGTTTAAAATAGTCTTTACTCTCACTTTTGATTAATTTAATGCATTCTCGCCAAATAAAACTTTGATTTAATATGTACTTCATATACAGTCATGCCCAGAAATATCGGCACCCTTGCAATTCTGTCAGAAAATGCAACTCTTCTCTATAACAATTATTGCAGTTGCAGATGTTTTGGTACACACACACACACACACACACACATATACACACAGTGTCCTCCACTAATATCGGCACCCTTGGTAAATCTGAAAAGGTGGCTGTGAAAATAAATCTGCATTATTTATACTTTTGATCTTTCATTCACAAAATTCACACAATTCCAATCTATCATTAAAGTAAAACAATTGAAATAGGGAGAAATTATTGTGATTAAATAAATGTTTTTCTCACAATTATTGGCATTTTAGGAAAAATTAGTAAAATATCTCTGAAGTATAGCTTTGCAGAAAATAGTTGACTCTTAGGGTCAGAAAATCTTTTTTTAAAAATATATCAGACAGCCCCATATAAGCACATGTTGTTCAGGAGGGTTTATATTCTCCTCGCTCATCCAGAAACAATCTCCAGCATGTTCAGTTGTCAGACAGGACTGGAACTACAAATGGGTCTGGCTTCTATGATCAGATGAAACTAAAATTGAGCTTTTTAGCAGCAGACACTCAAGATGGGTTTGGTGAACACAGGGATAAAAAAGCACTCCATGTGTACAATGAAATATGCAATATCAAATACATGACCTGAACCCTGAGTGAGGTGCCCTAAATAAAATGGAGAAGCACCATCATGGAGCCGGTATTCTGAAGGATCTGGAGTGATTCTGGATGAAGAAATGGTCTCTTTTCTCTTTATTTTCACAATCACCTTTGCTCAGATTTTACCACTGGTACTAATATTAGTGGAGGGTAAAGCAACCCCAAAACATCTTTGAACCTTTCTTTTTCTGTAAGCAGTACTATGATGTCCTTTACCAAAAAGCTCTACTTTTGTCTGTCCACAGTATGTTCTCCCAGAAGGACTGTGGTATTGTCACATAAGTTTTGGCAGGCTCCAGTCTAGCTTTTTTAAATCAGCAGTAGCGTCCTCCCTGGTCTCCTCGCATTTCCTTGTCATTCAGACAGCGATGGATAGTGCGAGCTGACATGGTTGTTGTTACATCCACGCCAGGCTCCACCCTCACTCCCTCACTACGGTCACAATCACCAGCACCTGATCCGAATCACAGCAATCAGCAGCACAGTATAAAACCACACACCACTCCTGTGTCCGAGCTCACCTTTTCCATTCAGTCTGCCATCTATTGAACTCATATACTGTGAAATAAACTTCCCGTCCCGTCCACTTCATAGCAGTTGTACCCTGTGTCTGAAGATCAGCTTGAATTTGGTTCTTTATCCACCATTCGAACAATCCTTCGTTGTAATTTTTCATTAATTTGCTCTTAAGTCCATGACAGAGGTAAGCTACGGTGCCATGTGCTGTAAACCTGATGATATTGCTCACAGTGGGCACAGGAACAGTAAGGTCTCTGGAGATGGACTTGTAGCCATGAGATTGTTTCTGTTTTTCCACTTTTTTTTTCTCTCAAATCCACATACAACTCTTCACACTTCTTTCTTTTCTCCATGCTCAATCTCCATTTTACCGGATTACTATATTGCTCACACCTTTTACTTGCCACGGGTGTGTCCAAATACAAATAACAGGAGCATCACATGCTTGAAAAACAATTATTTCTTACAATTTTGACAAGGCTTCATAATTTTGTCCAGTCCATTTTTGAGTTCTGTGTGAAACTTTATCAAGTTTGACTGTTCTTCTTTTTTTGTGAGTGTTGTTGCAGTGCAAAGAAAAACAATAATCATGTGAATACAAAAACATTCGCAATTGGAAAAAAACGTTTGAGAGAAGTGTTGCATTTTCTGACAGAATTGCAGGTATATTTTTGGCCGTAACTATAGAACTGTCAAAAGAGAGCGTAAAACATGTTAAACTAAATTAGCACTTTTGTTGCAAGAATCTTCAGTTAAGTGCTAAAAGGTGTAGAATCGTGTAGCTCTGTTATTGCTCTCTTACATATTTCAAGGATGCCATATCCAGTGCCATACATAATCTTTTCAAAGCTATCCACCTGCAATGTTAATAGCCGATGATTAATCTACATGTGTTCATTTGTAAGTGTCTGGCCTTTTAGGTCAGTAGACCTTCTGTATCTATTCTCCAGCAGCCAAGCTATTTGAGCAAGGTTTTCTTGAACTTGCTGGTGCCCCTGTCATCTCTATAGCAGCAGGCTGGCTCTGCTTTATAATGGCATCCACTCTCTGTCTGTTTTTTCATATATTTCTATGATGTGAAAGCAGACACACAGAGTCAGCATAATAGCGTGACTGGCGGTGGGTCTCAGGGGAAGAGCATATTTGCACTCGTTCTTCCACACATTCATTTATCATCCCCTGTTTCTCTCATCTCAGCACAAACTAATGGCCCTTAACACTTAATTGCTGTATCAGGCAAGCTCACACACTTTCTATTACGAAAGGGGCAAACCTCAACGGGCGAGTTGAGGCGCCCTAAATAAAAAGCAGTTCATTTCTGAGCTCAATCTGATGTTTGCTTGAGAATATTTAGATGGCAGTATATTTGACTGTAAATTGCACATCATTTAGTTATGGTTAAATGCTTTCTCTCACAGTCAGGACAGACAGCATAGTACAAAATGAGCAAAAATAGGCATTTTAAATTAGATTTATCAACCTGTATTATTTAATGATGGACACCTTAGCATCACTTTTGCATATACTGTACTAGAACCTATGGAAGCTTGTTTCCACCACAGGATAAAAAAAATAATTGTAATTGTGACTTTTTCTCTCACAATTTACAAAGAATGGAGAATAACAAATTGTTAACTTGTAATTCTGAGCAGAAAAGTCTTAATTGTGACAGATAAAGTTGCATTTGTGCAAAAGGAATAAAAATTTAACCCACAATTCTGACTTTTTCTCACAATTGTGATTTTTTGTCACAATTTGTTTCTCTGAAAATTCTCAGTTTAGATCTTGCAAATCAGATTTTCTTTCCTAGATAAAAATTATAATATAAAGCAATAAGCCCCAAATAGCCGTGGTTTCATGGGGCTTTTACTGCTTTTGTAAAATAGTCATTCCATATATGTAGCAAGGTTTCACAAAATGAAACAAATAAAATGTATTGATATTAATAAAAACTAAAATCTTCCACCAAACAATGGAGTTCCTCAGAAACGTTTGTGGTGGCAGCAATGCCATAATTTACAACAACTTCGAACCTGGCTCAACCAGTCAGAATCAGGAACCTGAAATATCAGTTTTATAACATTGCCTGTTGGAAAGCGGTTTTAATTAATAGTTTAAGTGATGTCACACTTTTATAGAAATGCACCCTCTGATGGGCAAAACAAAGCTTTGCTCCACTAACCGTCAGTTTGCATTAAGCAGTAATGTTGTAAAACACAGATATTAAAATGGGAAATTCAGTAAACACCTTATTAATGATATTTTGTACAGGCAAGCAAATGAAGCCAGAATATAAAATGCAAAAATTCCCGTAGAAAACTATTATAAGGAAAACACTGAACCATTAAGTGGATTGCATTCATTGTTGTTCATAAAATGTTTGTAAGGTTTTATTTTTAACAGTTTTTACCGTCTCTGTCTGCAGGTGTGGCAGTGTGGAGGCAGTATGGAGGTTCTCCCATGTGCTCGAGTAGCTCACATCGAACGTACAAAGAAACCATATAACAACGACATTGACTACTATGCCAAGAGGAACGCGCTGCGGGCAGCCGAAGTTTGGATGGATGAGTTCAAATCCCATGTTTACATGGCCTGGAATATCCCGATGAATGTGAGCGCAGGTTTTATCCATCACCCAACCTCATTTGTTTGACTCTAGACAGCCAATGGTTAATGGAAAATGATTGCTGTGATTAATTTTGTCCTGATTAATTTACTGGCGTGTCTTCTGTGCGAGGCACAATACACAGAACAAGGTTGTGGATTAAGTTTGGCAACTTGTCAGACACAATTACACCAGTCGTTGTCTTTACATTAAGTCTTACCAGGATATGCTGTAAATACATTATGCTTTACATCAGTTTGAGCTTATTTATGAAGGGAGCTCTCGTGTATTGCGAGCAAATATGCATTTCATTTTAAGAATCTCGGTAAGTAAACATGAGGCTTACTGTCTTCCTAAAATGAATAGCAGCAGATTGAAAGGATAATTCAACCAAAGCCAGCACTTAAGTTATTAAAAGGCTTAATTGCACTTAAGTGTTTCAGGAATGGCCTTGGTCAATAAATGGAATGAGATACTTCACCACTTAAAAATTATATCTCCACACAGTTTTAAAATGGAAAACAAGTTCATAATGGCCAAGTATACATTATTAATAGTTATTCATAAAGCAGTAGAGTTCAATTACACACGTACTATTACAACCGTATCCTCAATGTGCTTGTAACTGGTCTCGCAGTACTCTGTAATGCGAGTGATGATTACTTATGAAACAAAGCAGTGACATAATTGCAGAATTAGTCCTTTACGCTGTTGCATATCCAAATTTATGCAGCAAATAAAGTGAATTCTGCTCCACTACAAATCTGTTCTACATGAATATTTCATTATTATTGGCCATCATTTTGTAAAATGTTTATATTAGTCATAATAATTGTTTTGTTAGTAAATAGTTTAAAGTAAAGTTAAATATTTTATTTTACAGCAACTAGCATGTGCACTAAAAAATATTTTTCAGTTATTATTAGTGTATATTGAGTTTTTCCTCTACACTTGTTTTTTTGTTTTGTTTTTTAATTACTATACATTTTTGAGTGAAAATTGTTTGCACATTCTATATATGTTGCAGCTTTAAATGCAGCTATATAAAAATGGCATTGCTTGACTAAATTAAGTGCTACAATGCATGCGACTCTTTTTTGCTTGCTGACATATGACTGAATTGCGTCTGTTGTAAACATAAATGAATTTTAATGTCATAATAAATTGTTACACATCATTAAACACATATCATATTATGTATTTTAGACGTTTTAATTAACAGAGCATCAAACCCAGTAAAAAATATGGATAAATACTAAAGCGTTTTCTCTACTGTTTGGGCGTAAGTTTTTCCAGATATGGGACAAACTGCATTCTGTTTCCTGAAAAACAGGACAATTTTTGTATATATTAGGATGCTCGACAAACCTATTCAAGGATTCAAGGATTCTTTATTGTCATACCTGTACACTTCCATGTTATGGTACGAGATTAGGACCCGAGGTCCCGTTAAGCCACATAAATAGCAGAGTAATATAAATATGAGGGTATATATGTGTATGTACATGAGTATCAATAAGAACAGTTATATATATATTATTTAAGATTAAGTACGCAAGCTGAACAAGTGTATTGCACAAAAAACGTTCACAGAAACTGTTACTTGAGC
>JAUMHR010000049.1:882042-893857 GCA_032361145.1 Enteromius fasciolatus | reverse complement strand
GTTTTGGTACAAGCTCTGTGGACCGCTGTAGCGGTAGACCAATCATAAAGGACTGTGCCATCTGACCAATCACAGCACTGAAGGCTCACGGAGAGGCGGGGTTTAGACAGACTGCGTCACACGAGTCATTTACAAATCTTTAGAAACGGGGTAAAATTAAATCAATTTTTGGAGAAAACTAAAGTGTTTTTTGACCTTGCATACATGTAAAGCTGTTTTAAGAGACTCGTAAAATAATATTAGCAACCTTTAAAATGGCATAATAGGGGCACTTTAACATACAAGTGACAATTAAAAATCGAGAATGGGAGCAGATTTATAAAGATTCAGTTTTACATCACTTTCTCACTAATGCATGCTCTGCAGTGAATGGGTGCCATCAGAATGAGAGACCAAACAGCTGATAAAAAACATCACAATAATAGGCATATCTCCAATGTGAAGCGCAAATTTAAATAAATGAATAATAAAATCCTTTTTACATGATATTGCTTTCTCCAATGGAAAAAAAGAATTCATCTCCTGTGAAAAAATTGTAATGTAATCAAATGGCATTCAAGAAAATTCATGCATTGTGGAAAAAAAAGGTAGACCCTCACAAAAAGGATAATATTTAATTTTAAGGTGTCCTTGTCACATGTTAAACTTAATATTTTAATAGCAATTATGCATGTAAGTAACCCTAATCCTAACCATATTGTACATGTAGTTAATTACTCAGTACTTAAGAACATCTTAAAATAAAGTGTAACCAAAAGTGTACTTTTTGTCTGAGCATATACAACGATGTCCAATTGTTATTGTAGTGTTATGTGTTATTATACTTCTTTTTTCAGGTCCATTCTCCCGCACATCTGGGCCTCTGCCCTCATTGTGACAGATTTATTTTCTTCTTTCATCTTGACTGAAAATGTAATGAGATCATGTTGTGTTTATGCCACGGTCTGTGGCATATAGCAAAGTACAAGAGTTCTTCTTCCTTCTCCGTGAGCAAAGACAGAACGAGCCAAATGCAGCCGGACGCATGGTCAAGCCTTGAGACTTGCGCGCATATAAAGGGCGAATTCTGAGAACAACTGGCAGCATTGCATCATGTGATGTGTTTGGTGGACAGGGTTGTCACTGACAACCAGGAACTTCATTTACACTAACAATAGAAACACAGCAGGCAGAAAGAACAAGTAGAGATAGAGTTTGCACATATTTATTTCTTTTTTTCTTTCTTTTTGTGTGTGTGTGTGTGTTTGTTCCTCACTTGTCACAGCCTTATTTATTTTATTTTACTATTCATTGTCTATTTTCTTAGTTATTTTGCATGGTTTAAAAAATAGCTATATTTACTGAAGGTGAAACTGATTTAGATTGGATTAACATACAAGAAAAATAAACCTGCTTTTATCCTTTTTTTTTGGATGAAGATGGATTCATTTGCATCTCTTCACCACTTTTCTCAATATGCAGTTTGATTGCCTTTTTAATTAAAAAAAAAAACTTGGCCTCAATCCTCGGCATAATAAAAGATTAGATTTTGGGTGCTCAGGGAATCCAGTTCCCTCTAAAGTGTACACTGCTGTCGTTGCTTCTGTTGCTATCAACAGAGGGGAGAAAGGTGACAGGAACAATCACCATAAAAATTACCCACAGGAACTATGTGATCCTTTTAAGTCACGTACAATGCTACAGTATGGTGACATGAAGTCGGGAAAGGAGAGTGACTTTTAGTCTCAGAGGAATAGGGGGTGTTGTGCTAAGATGATAGAGGTTGCTGAGCAGGTCTCTTGTTGCACTTGTAGCCATACTGCACTTCACTGCCAGACGCATCATTACGGTGGTTGCTGTTTTTCTGAATCAGCTGTAAAATAAATAAATAAAAGAAATCTAAATAAAAGAAATAATAAATTCAATGCATTTCAAATGGGTTGCAAACACTGCTGTCTTAAAAAGAAATTGCGTTATTAAAAGCCAAACATAAAAAAAATTGCTTCTCAGGCCATCCAAAGTAGACAAGTTTGTTTCTTCATCGGAGAGATTGTGTGAAATGTAGTGAGATCCTCTGCAGTGAATGGGTGCCGTCAGAAGGAGAGTTCAGAAAACACCACAGTAATCCACAACATCCTGCCTAATCAACACCACTCCCGTCCACCAATTACAGTAAAGAGCTGTTAATAATAAGTGTATCCTTAAGATGTTTGCAGGTTAGTAATGTCACAAACAATGCATACATACATAGAGTCTATTTCTCTCTCCCTTCTTTGGATTAAAAAGAAAATAATGTTAAACATAAAAATAGCCGAATAGCAGCCAACAGAGCTTTAGCAGTAATGTGTAAAAATATTAGATGAACAGATTTAATAACAGCATTCTCTTTTGCTGCTTTATCTAAGTGCACACTCTGCTAATTGAAAGATTGAAGAAATTAGATGAATGCATCTCCCAGTTTACATCCATCACAGGAAGATGCGAGCACCATGGCAACTAATCAAACACAGCAATGTTTAGTTTAGTCACTGGCTTGCAGCCAGTCCCTGTTCTTGAAGATAATGACTCCTTGATGCCAGCAAGCATCCATTCTCCAGTTTAATTAACCTTCAATATATTACATGCATCCACGTTTCTGGCTTATTATGGAGGCTGATACAATCTCAAGTGTTCCTGTTTGCTTTCTTGCGCTCGTTTATTTGAACATGCCAAGTCTGCCCTCATGTGGTGTGTGAGGAAACTGATGGCTGGATATGTAAACTGATAAGATTATAATTAATGTCCATCAGAACCGATAGGAGAGTACAAAAGGCCAATAAATCAAACGTAACGTTACTTCATTTGTGATGATGATGATGATGAAGGATAAAAATGATGTGTATTCAGATCGTTGCATTTTGCGTAGTTTTGTCTTGCATGTTGTTGTTTTTTTTTGTTGCTTGATCAGTTTTCTGGTTGCGTACCACACACAGGGCTTCTTCCTTATAGCTTATAACACACACAACTACTTTAACTAACTACATATATATATATATATATATATATATATATGTGTGTGTGTGTGTGTGTGTGTGTGTGTTTGTGTGTGTATTAAATTAGTGTGAATAAATAGAGAACAACGTAAAATAAGTCATAGGCTATGTATTTTTTTTATTAATTATTATTTTTTTATTATTATTTTTTTTATATATTATTATATAATAACAGTGTAATTCTACTAACAGTTATTTATTCGTCCTAGTTTATCATTTATCCTTAAAAAAAAAAAAAAAAAAACTCAAGGCGGACGTAGGAACCTATGTTTGTAGAGATTTTTTCCGGACGGTGCGTGCAGTGCGGTTACACAAGCCGATGTATGTGAATGACAGGGATGCTGTAAAATGTAAGTAAATGTAATAAACATGTACATTGTTTTGCTGTTTATGTCCTGGTTATGAGCCAGTGTTTGGCACTCGCCTGTGATTTACATAATTGGCGAAATATTTTAGTTAATCGAATGATTGTTCTTTGTCCTATAGGAAAAATGCCTCTCTCTCATTATGCTTTGCAGTTCAAATATATGTTAACATGCGGCGATATTATTATTTGCTGGCGTCGTTATAATGTAGTATACAGTACTGGAAAATAATATTGTTTATTGTAAATGTATTTGACACATAACTAAATATAAAGCCTGTGAATTGTTATTAATGGACAATTCATTTAAATTTATATTTTTACCTGTATGACAATAAAACAAGAAAGAGATAAGTACATGCACTGTAAACGTTTCTAACTACTCTATTCTAGATTGACACTCCCAGTTTGTTTTTATTGGCCAATGGGCTGGCAGCGTGGGCGGAGCGACATGTTGAGTGACATTCCTCGAGACGCCCTCCTCCGCCCTCTCACCCGGAATGAGGTGGTGGGGATGTTGGTGAGACTTACCATCTTTGGAGCTGCAACATATTACAGCATCAAATGGGTGGTGGATGCCTTTGATCCGACTCAAAAGCAAAAAACCCAAGCCAAGAAACGGGTAAAGATATCTCTGCTACCGGATGAGTGCTTAAAGTAAATGTAATCCAGTCAATAATACATTTCATGGGAGCATCCAGCTCAAAGTAGTATTTTTTTTCCCTTGACTTTTATTCATACTGCATTATTATATGGTATATTTATTTAAATTGTTCCTTCACTCTTCTCAGGCTGAGCAGTTGATGAAGCAGATAGGCGTAGAGGGTGTCAGTCTGACCGAGTATGAAATGAACATCGCAACTCAACTCGTCGATCCTCGCGGCATCAAAGTAACTACCGATACTCTTGTAATCAGTGCAAACCATTCTGTGACCTGTGATCATTGACTGGCCTCCCACCAGCCTGCTAAGTGATTAGTAGCTTTAGTAGCTTATATCTTCTTCCTTTCCTCGTAAGGTGACCTGGAGAGATGTTGCTGGACTAGAGGAGATCATTTCAGAGCTGCAAGACACTGTCATCTTGCCTTTCCAGAAACGCCACCTGTTTTGTGGTTCCAAACTTCTGCAGCCTCCCAAAGGTGAGACTCGGAGAAAGCATTAGATATCACGGTTCTTTTGGACCTCGTCCTACTCTTGCTGTATTCATTATTCATTATAATTATTTATGCATTATTTTGCATTAGTAACAAGCCACTAGTGTTCATGCTTGGGGTTGCCAGATTTTTTTTTATTATTTTTTTATTTTAATGAATGTGTTTTTTTGTTCAGTGTTAGACTTAATCAGCTCAATCTAGCAACACTGTGCACACTCTTTCAAAGAAAAGAAACCACTAATAATAATAATTAGAGCTGTCCATATTTAATTGTATAAAAATACACCTTTGTGTTTGAATAATGTATACGGTGTTCGGTGTTGCTTTATTATGTAAATATAAATACACAATGTTCATTCTGAAAATATTTACTTGAATATATTCTATATTATATATAAATATATTTAATACTTAAAGCTAACATATTTTTCTTAAATATGTACATGCATGTTTTTGTATTTATATATGCATACTAAATATACACCATACACACTCATGTAATAAATAAACAAAAACCTTTAATCAAAACGATTAATCGCTTGGCAGCGCTAATAAAAATCTAATAATAAAATAGAAAAACACAAATAATAAAAAAGCAATAATAATCAGAAGACACCAGTTAGCATGCATATTTAAGTTAGCAATCTCTGTTGAGACAATCTGCTCGAATGACAGTATAATAAAGCAAGTCTGTGCAGCCCTATCGTACATGTAGAAGCAATATATGAAAAATATCAAAGCATTCAAAATATTCTTATTTTTTCCCCCTGATACCAGGTGTGCTATTACATGGTCCACCGGGATGTGGAAAGACTTTAATTGCCAAAGCAACAGCGAAAGCATCAGGATGCCGCTTTATTAATCTCCAGGCCTCCACTTTGACTGACAAGTGGTACGGCGAATCGCAGAAGCTGACTGCTGCTGTCTTCTCGCTGGCCGTCAAGATTCAGCCCTGCATTATTTTCATTGATGAAATCGGTAACTCCTGAATATGCTCTAAACTTCTGCCAGATATTTAGGGATTCTAGACCGATAGGAAAAATATTACAATGTCAGCTTGTTGAACGCAAATGAATAACTTCACTCAGCGCAACTACAGTTTTAAACTCGCCTGTAATCCCTGAGTATAAGCAGCTGTTTTATATTCATGGGTTTTATGGAAAAGGAGGTGTGTACATTTGCATAATGACTGCAATGTTTTCAATGCTCCATCTAAGCACTGTATTTTCCGTGTTGATGACATTTGAATAATACTGTACTGTGACCCTTCATCTGTGAAACTGAAGAACGTGGACACTGCACACAGAGTCTCTCAGGCATTTTATCATAGTGTACTAGCTGAGACGGCAGTAAAAGTTCATTATTTTAATTAGTTATGCTTCTTTAAAATAAAGTGCCACATATTAAATAACAGCTCGTGAAAATGTGAAAAAGTTTCAAGTTGTTGATAAAATAAACTAAATAGTTGTACTGTATATAATCTTATGTAATTGTAAAGTATTATTTTATTTTTAGATTTAAATGCACTGATATTTCAAAAGTTTGGCGTAAGTGAATTATTGTATATTTTTAAAAAATAAATAGATGCTTTTTTTCCGAGCAAGAATACATTAAATTAATACATTTAATTTAAATGTAAAAAATGTATTCGTTTCAACAAGTATATTAAACCTATTTTTTGAGCTCCAAAACAGCATATTAGAATGATTTCTGATGGACCATGGCACACTGAAAACTAGAGTAATGGCAATACCATTATAGGCATATATTATATTTTAAAATATATTAAAATAACAGTTATTGTAATTTGTAAAAATATGTTACAGTATTACTGTTTTATTATATGAACTCAAAAAAGAGCAGTTTTCACTGATCCCAAACGTTTAAACAGTACTGGTTATGTTCTGTTTCCTAATTACTAAATACCATTTGAATTTCTTGTGATTTTGGGTTGATTTTATAGTGGGTTTATGACATGTATAATCATATAAAATATGCGTCTTGTATCAGATTCATTCCTGAGGAATCGTTCCAGTATGGACCATGAGGCCACCGCTATGATGAAAGCCCAGTTCATGAGTCTGTGGGATGGACTGGACACAAGCTCAAGCAGCCTGGTAACACACATATGTTTTCAGAGGTCATTACATTTTTACCTCTTATTAATCACTTTTGAGGAAATGCAATGACATGTCAATGTCCAGGTAATGGTGATGGGGGCCACTAACAGACCACAAGATGTGGATGCAGCAATACTGCGCAGAATGCCCACAACCTTTCACGTAGGCCTGCCTGTGAGTCTGCTGAACACACACACACACACACTGCCTGGTCAGCTGTCCTTGTGAGGACTCTCCATAGGCGTAATGGTTTTTATACTTCACAGACTGTATACTCTCTATATCTCCCTACACCTAACCCTACCCCATACAAGAAACGTTCTGTAGGATGTATTAGCTTCTTTGCTCGACCTCAATTTAGATTCCCCATGAGTCTGTGTGTATTGAGGTTTAAGTCCCCACCAGAATAGAAAAACAGGTACTTCACACTCTGTATGTGTTAATTGTCTTAATCAGGACAAGACATGATTATTTTTGGTCCACTTTGCAGAATGCAGCTCAAAGAGAAGACATCCTCAGTCTCATTCTGTCTGGAGAAAATGTAAGACATTAATATCTTCTTCACTTGCACCACAGTTCCTTCAAAAAATGTTTTATCTTTTAAATGTAATGCGTATATTAAAGTTGAAGTAGCAGAAATTCATATATTCAAAGGCGTGGGGTCAGTATGCTTTTTAAATGTTTCTGAAAGTCTTCTGTTCTTACCAAAAATCAAAGTAAAACTGCAATACTGTGAAATATTAATAACAGTTTTCTATTCGAATATATTGTAAATAGTCAAATGATTAACTGCATCCAAAATAAAGGTTTTTGGTTGTGTAATATATGTATGTGTTATATATAAATACACACATACAGTATATATTATTTACTAATACCATTTTAATCAAATTAAATTAATATATTTATGATATTTATTGAATATATGCGTGTGTGTGTGTGTGTTTATAAATGCATAACAAATATATAATGTAAATAAAAACCTTATTTCGGATGTGATTAATTACAAAATATAATTTATTCTTGTGATGACAATGCTGAATTTTGTCTTCAGTGTCACATGATCCTTTAGAAATTATTCCAGTATGCTGATTTAATGCCCATGCTTATCCAAATATGTTGTTTAATGATTCTTTGATGGCTACTGCATAATGTCTAAAAGGACAACAATTGTTTGAAATATCTTTATATAACATTACGAGTGTCTTTACTGCCACTTCAGATCAATTTAACGCATCGCTGCTATATAAAAGTATGAATTGGCTTTGAATCCCAACATTTTAAATTAACGTGTACATACCCTCTTTCTCTTGAATCTTTTGTCCTCAGTTAAGTAACGCGATTAACCTGAAGGAAATAGCAGGTCAAACCGAGGGCTACTCCGGCAGTGATCTGAAAGAGCTGTGCCGAGACGCTGCAATGTACCGGGTTCGAGACTATGTCCGCAAACAGCAGATGAAACAGATCGCACAACAGTTCCAGCTGGATGAAGATGAGTACGTCTAGCATTTTATCTGTGTGCATAACATGCAGCTCTCATGCCATGTCCTAAATAAGAAATTTTAGAAGAAAAACTATAATATAGTTTTAAAATGCTAAATATGCAGTAGGGAATGTAAAAGTATATTACTCATGACTGATTCTGTCCTGCTGTCCTCTGGTGTGTCCTCAGGCATGTGGACAGCACACAGCTGAGGCCCGTGACTCAACTGGACCTGCTGTTTGGCCTAGATAAGATGAGAGAGTCCAAACAGGCCACGGCTACAGCTGACCCAGCAAATCTGAGAGAGGTGCCTCTGGACTGAAAACCTCTCTCTTTACACTCATTTTCTCTCTCTCACACTTTTCTGTCTGCCTCATCTTTTCCCTTTGCTTTTTAAATTCGCCGTTTTCATATTTCTGTTACATCTCAAACCTTAGAATCTGCACTATGATGAATTTCAGTCAGAGACTGGAAACGGTGACCATGTGCACATTTATAAAAACACTAAATGGAGTCTCCTTGTAATTTATTATTGTTTTATTATTATTTCTGCCTTGTCATCTGTTGTTCAGAAGCCACTCTCTGGATATGAGAGAGAGGAATATGAACTTGATGTCTGTAAATGTTTTGGTAATCAGGACCAGTGATATCTAACTGTCTTATTAGGATGCATGAGTGTTACTGTGCAGTTAAAACTGAATGGTGCATGTGCGGCTTTCATCAACACCAATTTAGCCATGATAAAAAACTAATTTGTGCCAGCAGCATGTCTGGGTCATATTTAACCCAAAATGAAAGGTAAAAAATATGCATACAAAATTAAGCCACACATTTGTTTCTTTTGCTTAATGACACTATTTTCATGACGGTTCATATCAATTTTCACAGTAACGTGGGAAAAAATGTGATGCACTGACGAGCTGACTAGATGTTTACATTGTGTTAGTAAATGGTGAACAAAAGCATTTAGTAGTAGAAGTAAAAATATGGAAAAATAGCTCTCGGGTTCATATCGTGTATATTGAGAGTTTACAAATGCTGATACATGTATCTCTACAAAGGCATTCTTTAAAATTGGTTGGTGAAAGACGCTAAGCATCTGTCGTTTACTGATGAGTGTGTTTAGAGAGATTGAACATAAATATATCACTCAACCAGCTTAAACCAGCTACACAATGCTAATTTATCAGGTACTAAAACATGCACTTCTTTCATAAAACTACCAGGTTTGTCCGTCCTCACTGAAGTTTCTGGCCTTTCACCAGCTTTAAATGCAAACCGCTCCAACGATTTTAGCAAGTGCTTCCTGTTTGATGATTACTGTGTGTGTTACAAGCCAAGGCTCTGTGTTTTACTTTGATGAAGGGAAAATGTGTCTGGCAGCTTAATTAACAGTCCATCAAACATTGCAAATAAATGTCTAAATTTAATCAGATTTTATGATGTTGTGTGTGTGCCAATATGTCATATTTAACATGTAAATATGCTTGTTTGGCAAACTACTGTATGCCCACACTAATTCAATATTTTCAGGGAGATTTGGCTTCCTTTGCATTTTGGCACCAGATTACACTTCTAGTACCGCTCTGTTCTGCTTGGAAAGTTTTGTGCTGGGAATCAGGTACTAGTTTTTGAGTTTTGAGAATGAGTTAATCAAATCTGCTTGCTGTTGGTTGGTTAAATCAACTTCTGTCATCACATACGTTTTGGTTGTAAAGTAATCGTTCACCTATAAATGAAAATTTGCTTGCAAGATGTATGTGAGTTTGTTTCTTTAATTTAGCATTACATCACTTACTCACCAGTGGATCCTCTTCAGTGAATGGGTGCCGTCCAAACAGCTGATAAAACATCACAAGTATTCAACATATTTCTAAGCTGCGTGTTTGTTATAATTCCATCATTAAGATGTTTTTAACTTCAGGTCAAAATATGAGTCTCGATATTGAAGTTAAATGCCTTAATGATTAAATTTGTTTCTTACAAACATGCAGCTGATGGACTGGAGCGCTGTGGATTATTGTGACGTTTTAGCAGCATTCTGACGGCACCCATTCACTGCAGTGCATCCATTTCTGAGCAAGTGATGGAATGCTATCCAAATCTGTTACATTAAAAAAATTGCAGCTATATCTAGGATGTCGGTTTTTGGGTGAACTATTCCTTTAACGTTGGTATGACTTTACTAAAATATTGTTTTCATGTTAAATTCCATAATCGTTCTCTGATTATCTGTAGAAAGACATAATTCTGGCTGAATTTAAGATAAAAAGCTTCTCTCACCCCAGCATGACAGTGTTACATAAAGTGTTTTCCCAAATCATAATGTGTTTAATAATTGTTGTCAGAATAATGTGCATCAGTCAGTAGAAATGCAAACCCTTGCATTATAGGAAAAAAAACACTATGGAAGTCAACGGTGACCCGAAACAGCCTGCTACAAGCTTTCTTTAAAATATCGTCCTTTATATTTAGCAGAACAAGGAAATTCATACAACTACTTGTGAACTACTAAATGATGACAGAATGAGGGAACTATTCCTTTAACATCAGTCTATCTTCACACTTGTACAGGATGTTCTGCTCTTAAAATATGATTACAAGAGGCAAATGTAAGAGAAACTGTTAACATTCAGCTCTTCGCTGTACTTTGTGGCTCGTTTGCATCAAAGCTGCACAACCTTTCTGTTATAGCCTGAGTCATACTGTCATTTTCTTTGCATCATAAAATCCTTTCATCACTTACTCACTATTCCTCAGTAAATGGTCAAAAATAGAAACTGAGATGAAATAGGCATAGAGCTCATGTCAGTGAGTTGTTTAGGTATGGCTTATTGCTAAAAACTCAATATCTGTTGTTTGGAAGTTTAATAACTGATAGTTATTGATGCTTGGATGTGGTATATGATTTTTAACCCAACCAAAAGAGAGGTCTTTGTCAGTTGGACTCCACAAGAGGGCAGTATTTGTGTTGAAATATTTCTTAGACTTCTTAAAATAAGCATTTAAAGACATAAAATCTTACAGAAATCTTGAAAATGATGCGTTTTATATTTCATGCAGTTAAAACGTTTGGGAACTGATGATTCTGAACCCAAGTGCTATATTCGAAGTCTACATCAGACATTAAATCATCATATCCAAGTAAGCTGTTTTCTGTGCATGTGTTTGACTTCTGATTGAGTAGCCGTCGTAGGGAAATTAACCAGAAGAATAGCATAGCTTGTCACAGTACTTTTACTTCCTCAAGTTTTAAGCTTGAAAGGATACATTCAGTTTATTGGCAGAAAAAAAAGCAACAATACTGTTATTTTAGTTTTTGTGTTCCACAGAAGATATAAAGACTTACAAGTTTAGAATGAAAGAAGTTAAAGTTTTAGAGAAACTAATCTTTAAATCCCGTCCTAAGGCAGTAAACCAGGTCCACTGCAGGAAAACACTTCCTATAAAATCTAGATCTCCCGACTTTTTGCAATTCCAGTGTTATGGAAAAAGTCTCTTATATAAAAAAAAAGACATATTTTATAGACATATTTTAAAATGTGCTTCATTCCTGCTTTGTGCCATTTTAAGATGTTGGTTTAGTGATAAAGAAACATTTATTATTATGTTAAAGGAGCCATATGTAAGAAATTTATTGTAATAATCATAAAATGTCTCTGTTATGTTCAAAAGGCATTAAGA
>JAUMHR010000049.1:811553-826068 GCA_032361145.1 Enteromius fasciolatus | reverse complement strand
TAGGAAGGGTTCTGGTCGTCCCAAACTTCTTCCATTTAAGGATTATGGAGGCCACTGTGCTCTTAGGAACCTTAAGTGTAGCAGAATTATTTTTGTAACCTTGTCCAGATCTGTGCCTTGCCACAATACTGTCTCTGAGCTCTTCAGGCAGTTTCTTTGACCTCATGATTCTCATTTGCTCTGTCATGCATTGTGAGCTGTAAGGTCTTATATAGACAGGTGTGCGTCTTTCCTAATCAAGTCCAATCAGTTTAATCAAACACAGCTGGACTCAAATGAAGGTGTAGAACCATCTCGAGGATGATCAGAAGAAATGGACCGCACCGGAGTTAAATATATGAGTGTCACAGCAATACTTATGACCCTGAGATATTTCAGGTTTTCTTTTTAAAATAAATCTGCAAAAATGTCAACAATTCTGTGTTTTTCTGTCAATATGGGGTGCTGTGTGTACATTAATGAAGAAAAAAATTAACTTAAATGATTTTAGCAAATGGCTGCAATATAACAAGGAGTGAAAAATTTAAGGGGGTCAGAATACTTTCCGTACCCACTATATGCATATATATATATATATATATGTGTGTGTGTGTGTGTGTGTACATATGGTGCTATTGTACGTATATTACTTATTTGTAGTATGTTACTGATTATAAATAAAAACATGATGAAAGTAGTCATTTGTAAAGTTATATATTGGATTACACATAGGTAATGTATTTTGATCTAATTTATAATATTTTTTTTCCATTCTTTCAACATAAATATCACAAATTGTATTAAACATCAATGTAACTGGAGTTTGTGAATAAATAATGATTAATTAAATCACAAAAAAACATCACAATGTCAATTTGTCAATAATTAACTAGTTTTCAAATTAAAAAAAAAGTTAATATTCAATCATTTACCTTCACATCATGTTACATTAACAAACACCAGAGAGCTCTAAATATTTGAATGTGTTGTTAAATTATTGACTTGTTGTTGACTTAAGTATTTGAATTCTAATTATATAATCCAATTACATAATCATATTACTTACAACCTGTATGTGTATATACTGTAAATACACACAAAAATATAATAAAACTAGCAATATTTGCTATTTGAAAACGCCTCTAGAAGACGATCCAGCAATAAATACTGCGAATGCATTCAGTGTAATGAAGCAAAGACATGCTACAGTACTTCTATTTTTGATGTATCCTCTTTAATAATGCAACAAATCCAACATTTAATTTTTAAAGTGCCATGCATTCACATTAGCACGTTACACGAACGTTAGCCAGTCACATTAGCATGAACATCATGAGAAAAGCCAAGTGCTACTTCCTGTTGTCTTTGCGCCTTTCCCTCAAATCCCAGGGCTGGGTGTTTTCTCACTACTTTAGTCTGGCAGTAAACACTCCATTCACTAACACTAATGCTAAAACTAGAACGATGTTTCATCACTGTCACTTCACTCTGAGACGAAGCTACAATATGCCCATAAATAAGATGTTTCAGTAAGATGGATAACTAGCTTAATGGGGTATTTGTGGGTTGTGAGTGATTTGTCTTTAACATTGGAGAAATAATGGTGATTTATTTAATGAGATAATACTAAGCCCATTAGAGAAACATTCGCTTTCATTTGCTGATTTCCTTTCCCAGAGCTCTCAATTACCCTAACAGACAAATACTGTATGTTTAAGCTACACGTTGTCATATTAAAGCAGGTTGATTTTAAGGAATGTTTATGTAATTATAAATTAATCAATTTTAAACACATTGCTTTTTGCTTTTTTTTTTTACTTCTTTTTGACTTGTTTTTTTACTTGTCTAGAAAAAATCTAGGCTAGAAAAGCATTTTTTGCAGTGTATGTGTTGATTAATTTGCTTTAATGTTGATTTTACAGTCAGGCGTAAACCCTTGTGATCATATCAGCCTGAAATGTCTCAATCTGTCAATCATCTGCCTCTTTTTTATCAACTCCAGCTAATTTCTCTTACTGTTAAAGGTCTTTCCTCGCAGCAGAATGGCTTTAATCTCTAGAGCTTTGGCTCTATTCCTCTGTGAAGAGCCTTCTTATTGGAAACACCTCAAGATTTTGACAATATAGTAAATGGTCCTATAAGAAGACCCCACTTTGAAGATGAATGAGCATCATGCACCAGCAAGGTAGTTTCACTTGCGTTATTGAAATGATCTATGTGCTCTGAATCAAAGGTCAAAGCATTTGTCAAGAGTACTTGAACACTGAGTTTCTGTTTAGTAGCTGTCCTTCACTGCTGGCTTCATTTAAGAGCATTTAAAACGTGTCTTAAAGGGCCATGGTGGCATTTTTATTACATAAATTACATTCACCATCAAATCAAAATTGAGTTGCTTAGAACTGAAATGTTGTGCTACTAATGTCATTAAATAGAATTCCAAATTAATAAATGTTTATGAAACACTACTTGTCTTCTTTTGTTTGTATTAATAGATATCCCAGGTTCACATATGCTACATAATGATAATGTATGCTAAGAAATATAGTCATATAAGATGTCATTCAGAGCATGTGTTTCCAAATTAAATACTGGATCTGTTTTAAATTAATAGCCAGTCAGACTGTGAAGACTGGGTAATCTCATCACAGGTGGCAGCTACACAAGCTTCATTTAAGAAACCCACGGAAGAGCCACCTGATGGATCACACTGCTTTATTCTCAATAACAAGAGAAGCACTAAACACCTCCTGTCTGTCCAAACAGAAAAATCCTTTCCAGACATCCTCGAAAGTGCAATCACGTCTCATCAGCTTTTTCTTTTTTCAAACGGAACCAGCGTCATGAGAGACTAGGTTTGTTTATAATCCTTAAAAAAACCCTTAAGTGCTTGCTGAAAGAATATGAGCCTCTGGTATGTACATGTGTATAGATTAAAGTGTCTACCGAGCGATAACAGACGTAATGTGCCGGGAAAGAAACAACGAAAATTGTGTCATTGTGACATTTCTTGTGAGTATCATTCAAGGCATTCTTCTAAAACAAAAAAGGTGGAAATGAAGAGACAGGAGAGTGCTTTTTCTTTAAATCTCTAGACTTTATACTGTGCCACAAAAGTAAAGGACTGATTGTCTTGGCCATTCTTTGGCCAAGTTTTTCATTTGCACAAAATGCTGTGGGAAGGGTTATTCTGATTATTACAATGTTCTTCATGTGAAGAAAACAAATCTTCTGTCACTTTTACAAATACAAGTTCCACAATGAATGGGTTTCTTAGGGATGCAATAGAAGAGACATTTGGGGTTCCCCAAAACAGTTCTTAAAATGACTATTTTTCTTCTTGTGAGGATTATTTTAATAATTTAAGCAACCCTTTCCCTCATTAAAAAACCAAAGGTTGTTATAGACTCTTAATGGAGCCACAGATGCCGAAAAGAATCTTTATTTTCACTCCACTATTTTGATACGAATTTAAACTGATATATAATTAAACATGAATTTATTGCCAAATCAACTTCATTGACGAATGATTTCACAACTTTCAGAATTAACTTAACTGATCAACTCCCAACACCTGAATGGATGGGCATCTTTAAATAAGACAGCTTTATTATGCATTCATTGATTTTATATACTGTAGGTCAATATATTTTTCAAATAGGGCCTCCAGCCCAAAAGATAAAGCATCAACCCTAAGGCACAGGTATTTACTCCAGACATGTTGTAAACCATATTCCCCATTGACTTAACTGTCATGTAGAAAAACAGCCCTTGTGTTTCGAGTAGAAAGCAACACCTTTTAAATCTGAACTACATATTAATGGCCACTCTGACACATAGATCAATGGCTGACTGAATTAACTATTCAATCACAGTTTACTACAGCCATATATGTGAAAGTGAAAACTGCAAAATCGATACTGCACTTTTTTTCACCCAGACATGAGCCAGTCTCCTACTGGACCTCACTACAGCAGCAGAATCTCGGACTTCACAACCCAAAGGACACTAGCTCCTCAGACGTGTCAAACCAAATCAGGGTCTGTCAGCGAGCCCCTCGTGATGTCACATGGGAGGCTGGCTGCAGGTGTATTGACCCTACTCTCGGTCTGGAGGAATGATGTCCAACATGGACACAGAGTTGTCAGTCTTAATTTCTGCTGTCCAGTGGACACGTCCAGAGAGTTGCCTTGACATTCAAGTGAAGGAGGTTGCCAGAGCAGTTTAGTGCTGACTGATGCTTATTTAACTGAGGAGTAGTATTAAATGAGCAACAACATTATGATTAGATGGGTAGCTGACATGACATGCCGTGCAATGACAGCAGTGCCCTGCAGTTTTTCAAACAGCATTTTTCCAATATCTATAAATGAATGCTATTTTATGTGGAATTATTAATTGTGAGATTAGCCTATGCTGTATATGTAACTCTGAAGCACAAAAGCAGTCTTAAGTAGCATGAGTATATTTGTGTCAAAAATACATTGTATGGGTCAAAATTTTTTATTTATTTATTTATTTTCCTACTGTACATATATTAAAACTTACCTTTTGATTGGTAATATGCATTACTAAGAACTTAATTTGGACAGTTTTAAAGCTGATTTTCTCAATTAGTATTTCAATTTTTTATTTTATTTATTTTGCACCCTCAGATTCCAGATTTTCCACTAGTTTTTTCTCTGTCAAATATTATCTATCCAAACTGTACATCTACCAGTGTTGACTCTTCTAACTGGATTTGTGCTCCAGGGTCACGTGTAGAATATTTGTACTATATATTTATATAAACTCTCAGAAATTAAGGTACAAAAGCTGTCACTGGGGCGGTACCATTACAAAAGGTACATGTTTGTACCTAAAGGGCCCATTTTGGTACCTTAAAGGTACATATTAGTACTTAAAATGTAGATATTGGAACCTTATAGGTATTAAAGTGTACCTTTTGAAAAGGTACCGTCCCAGTGACAGCTTTTGTACCTTTATTTCTGAGAGTGTGTATATATATACAGTATATAGTATTTTATCTTTTTAAAGCTAAAAGGAGTTTAAAATGATGGAAATTCTTAAGAATTAATAAAATCATTCATTTTTTTTCTGTATACATACACAGTGGGGTCTGATGTATAGAGCATAGATAGATAGATAAAAAGATACATTTACTTAAACCCATGGTCACATTTTAGCTTAAGTTAGTGTATTAGAAAATCTATAAATAAACTAACTTAGAGCTGTGGATACATTTTAGCTTATAGTGTAAATGAATAAACGTTTTATACTTTATTATGCTTGTGGATGCAATAGTTTGATAAATTCCCTGTGGTTAAAAACCTGATAGTCTACTAAACTGGTTGAGGGCTCAAATCCCATGTATCGAGTTGCTTGCTTCAAAAACCACCACCACTGTGTTGACGACGCTTGAGTTGCTCCAGGAGGACTGTCCTTGTACCAAAGTCACTTTGTATTAAAGCGTCACCAAAACGACTTGGTAAGAAGAAGCCAACCTACTCACCTGTCCACACTAATCACGCACAGCGTCATGATGGATGCAGTGCAGCACATCACATCCATGCCGATGAAGATGTTACAGAAGACCTCTCCAAAAAGCCACTTTCCTCCCGTGAGGTCCGTCACGATCACGAATGGCATGACCACAATAGCCACGGAGAGATCCGCCACGGCCAGAGACACCAGCAGATAGTTGGACGGCTGTCTGAGCTTCTTAACGACGCACACCGCGATCACCACCAGCATATTTCCAATCACCGTCACGGTGGTGATGATGGCCAGCATCAATCCGATGACAATCTTCTCAGCTGTGGTGAAATCGAGCAACTGTTCCCCGCAGGATTTGTTCCACATGGCCATAGAGATGTTGTAGAATAAGTGTGAGGAACCATTGAGAACTTCCGACGCGACCTCAGGGTGAGTTAACGAGAAGAAATCTAGCGAGCCCGATGAGTTGAACATCATCCCTGCGCCTGATGATGAAGAGCTCGCCAAGAGTGCGCTCCGTGCGCCAAACGCATGCTGAAGCGAGCGCAGATCTGGGGTCTCTTCGGGCTTCCCAACAGCAAAAAAGGCGAGTTGTACGGATACAGAGGAGAAAAACTTAAATAAACGGGAAGAAGGAGGACGATCCCCACGGTTTGGCTGTACGGCGCGCGCGTTTGGAGAGGCTGTACGGTCCTTGACTTGATGGAAGTGACAGTCCGGTTCTTCATGCGAGGAAGTGTGTGAGAATTGCGCACTCTAGTAGGTTAAACGCGTAACTTTCTCATCAAAGGGAAGCAGTCTCAGCTCAGCTCCACCTACATTAAGATGTTTTTCCGTCTTCTGTTTTGGAGGAAGCGCAAGAGTATACGGCACTTGACTGTTTCGAAATATTTGATCTCTCTCTCTCTTCAGTTCTCAGGCATTTCACTGTCAGTTACTGTTTGCTTTAGCATTTTTGTAGTTTTTTCCGTTGTTGGGTAACTACAAGGGAAAACATTTTATATAGCGTTGCACAATTTTATTTTAGGACATGTTATATTTGGGACAGTGGAGACGAAAATAATAGAATGTAAATGTTGTATCTTTGTTTAATCTTTCTATCTTGTTCTAAAATTGTTCTATCTTACAGATATCACTGTGTTGAGAAAAACACAGGCCAAAAGCAAACAGTGACAACATTTTTAATAAAACCTGGCTAACAAATGACGACGCTCGGCATCCTTGTGGGCGTGTCCGATTAATATTTACATTTTATGCAAATACATGCAAGCATACATGCTCGCATATTTGTAAACAAACAATAATATTTATAATATGCTTATTTATTATTAATAATAATAATAATAGGAAAAGGGTTTTTAAATTAATCAGGAACCTCATTTTGCATCAGGTTTGCTGTCTGGGGGCGGGGTGTTCGGAGAGAGGGCGGGGTTTCGCAAGTTGAGGGGGTGGTGTTCTAATTCAATGCCTAAAATTGTTTACAGCAGCCTTTTCTTGTAGCCTTGAGGTTAAAGATATAGGCTGGTGAACAAAAAGGTTGTAGGTTCAAACCCTGAAAGGGACAATTCATGACCACTGACAGAAAAGCCTGTAAACCCAGGTTGCTTCTGGGTAAAATGTCCATGATATAAGTGTACTGTAAGTCACTTTGGATAAATTTCAGACTTTCCAGAACACCATGCAGAGCTCTAAGAGAACAAAAGCCCTGAAAATTTGAGCAATCAAAACCTATCAGTTGATTGCTGACAGCTACGGAGACAGTGCTTGAACAAAAAATAAAACACATCCTGTACGGTTTGAATGGTAAGCATTCAGCCTCGTGGAGTTAAGTGGCATGAAAAATGAATCTGTAATGAAGCGGAGAATTGCACAGAATAGGACAGCTTGTTCCCGGGCTAATGTGGCCAAAGCGGCTATCATCACCATCCTCTTCGTTGTCATTGTCCAACAGATGGGGCATGTCACCCCCAGGGCCTTATGTTAGTGTCTGAATGCATAATTTTTGTGATCGTTTCTCTGGTTATAAAGTCATAAACCTGAACTAAAGCTACAGGATTAGATTCTTAGACCGAAGTTATATGAATTAGAATGTACTCATTCTCAGGCCATTCAAGATGCAGATGAGTTTGTTTGTTCATCGTAACAGATTTGGAAAAATATTTAATTACTTGCTCGCCAATGGATCCTTTGCAGTGAATGGGTGCCGTCAGAATGAGAGTCCTATAATCCACACCACTCCCATAAATTAATATGTAGGAAACAAATAACGATCCACAATCCATAATACTGCTCTTTTTTACTGTTCTCGCACATCACATTTTCACATGTTCAGATAAGTCAATGTTTTCACTAGAGAAAGCAATATTATGTTATTATTACAAATAAAAGCTTTAAACTGTACAAGATGTTAACTGACGGATTGGGTTGGTGGGGATAACTCGTGGATTATTGAGTTTTTATCAACTATTTGGACTCTTATTCCAACGGCACCCATTCACCGCAGAGCATTAGTGAGCAAGTGATATAAAGCATTAATCTGTATCTCCAAACTCATCTACATCTTGGATTGCCTCGGGGTGAGCGCATTTTTCATTCTGTCATCATTTACTCATCCTCATGTTGTTTCAAAACAATATTTCCAGTGCGGACAAAATTATACTGGAAAACACTTTCATGTTTGGGCAGACTCTTGAAACTCATTTCATGCTTGCTAAGGTCAGTGTGCCAGTTACCAGTCACCATATGTTCAAGGTCAAAGCACCTGGGTCAAGTGCTGCTAGAAAGATGGAAGCCAAGCAGCTGCTTTGACCCAGCATGCGTACTGCTTCCCTCAAGCCGTATTGGTCAATATTCAGAGTAGCGTGATGTGTAGAGTGCTGATGATGAGTGTCAGCTTTAATTAATATTCACTGCGGTGATTTGCTTCTGATGAGCGACACTGACTGCTGCTGAAATTACCTTGTTTATATTGAAAGGCTACAATTCAGTTATGAGCCTCCAAAGTGAGTCAGTACAGCTGGCAAAGATGTCTGTTTACTTACAGATCTCATATGTGTATAATTTAATGACATTTCTATGATTAAGATCTTTTTTTTTTCAAGAAGAGAATGAGATTAAGACATGACACATGCCTGACTTGAACCTGCATCCCAGGAGCACCACATCTTGATTACAATTTGTTAGATTGACATTTAATTTAGGAACTAAATCTCTAAAGTCTCTCTGGTGCACAAAGTAGTTTGTTCCTCATTAAAAAAGTTTTATGTAAAAATGTTTGGGATTTGATACGAGAGACACAGTAGCTATTCAACCTTACAGCAGAAAAAAAGGGAAATATCAGATCGCTGAATGCTACATTTTACCAGTCTAAATAAATAAACTGCAAAATGTTGTTTTATCAGTGTGGGTTTACAAGAGCATGGTATTTCAATTGTTCTACTTTAGAATTTAACCGTTTTAATTCAGTCTTACTTTCTGCTTTTTTGTTATTGCGTTTGTTTTTTGTAATTAGTTGTTAAATTTACAAAAAAATAGTTTTCACGTAAATTCTGCATCACTTTTCTATGGGAGCCTGTTTCCGCCACTGAATAAATAAAAAATTAAAAACAGGTTATTGCGACTTTTATCTCACAATTCGGACTTATTTATAATTGTGAGGTTTAAAGTCAAAATTGCAAGATGTTAAGTTGCAAGTTTATATCGTGCAATTCTGACTTTATACCCTGCAATTGTGAGTTTATATCTTAAAAAGGCAGAATTGTGAGATAAAAGTCGCAATAACCTGTTTTTAATTTTGTTTTTTAATTCAGTGGCAGAAACAGGCTTTCATACTTTTCCTTTTTCTATGAAAAAAAAAAACATTTCTGTCTGTTGCATTTGCTTCACAGTTCAGCAAAGTCACAATTTTTTTTGTTTGTTTTCTTAAATCACAACAGTTTTGAGTATTTTATAGTTTGTTGCTCAGATAGATATTAATAGATATTATCTTTAATTTCCCTTTTTGTGGATCACCTTAATCTCCAACCTGAGAATTTGGGATCATGTGGCAGAGCTAAGTTTCCTTCCAGTAGTTTTGTTTTCTCTGTAGACATTTTAATAATTAATTAAGATGTCTGTTGAGCTCAAAGACATGTTCGTGGCTGCATAATAAAACAGTGTTTACTCTATGTAGCTTATGTCTTCACAATCATACAGCACAGGGGAAATAAAGAAAAAACGTGTCACACATCTTCTAAAGGCAGAAGACAAAAAGACTTTCGGCAGGAGGAGGAAAATATTATCATAATTATTATAATAGTCACTTTTTTTTTATTTTTTATTGCAGCATTTTATTTTTTTATTTTATTATTTTAACTAATACTACAACACACTATAATTTCAATTTACTGACTGCAAAATGAATGAACATTTCCCAAAGTATGACAATAAATTAGTATTTAGTGTATAACAAAGTTGTTGGTCTTTTCAGAATCATTCTTTTTCACTACACAGAGAAACAGAAAACACAATTTAAAAGCTAGTTTAACTGCAGCAGGGCCATATATATGGAAAACAGCGTCAGATAAGTCAGAGTTGTAGTTGGTCTGTTATCTCTCTCCTGGATGGTGAAACAAATGGAATACTGTATACAGTACCCCCAGAGGATTCCACAGAAGGCTGCAGCATCATCTGTACTGAAAAAAAAACATTCTTGGCTTGACGTTGTGAACTTTGGTAGTGGCAAGAAAATGAATTTTCATGAAGCAAAGGTGGTGAACACTTTGATGAACTATTCGAATAAATGATTCCGTACGCTATTTTTCTTTTCAACTGAAGTTTTCTGATGACTTTTCATGCAAACTCAGATTTATTTTTCACTTGTTAACAGCTTGTGGAAGCTTGCATTCAAAAACAAAACGGGTTTTGCTTATTTTCTGAATTTAGCTTCATGAAAATGAAATGGGACCAAATATGAAGGGGTTAAAGCTTTGCCTTTTTATTTTTAATAATCTCCTGGGAACAGTTGAATTTTGTTCTCTGTAGAGGACATTTGTATTTCACACATTTCTGTGAGACCATACGTCAGTGTTTTAAGTGGTGTGTCATAAAGAGGACATCCTGGGCTTTCAGAGACACTAAATTTAGCGGTTTGTCCATGACAGTGCCCTTTCCTTTTTTTTTCTTTTTTTTTTAAACATCTGACAAAATTGGAAATATATCACAGAAGAAGACTGATTTCAATCAATTTTTGAGAACTTTTAATCAGGGCATCATTTTCTTTGTAATGTTGCACACTAGATATTAGGGTTAGAATAGATATTAGTATTAGCATAAATTGACATGTACTTGCATTTTACAGTCTGTCTACAGAGAACATAAAATAAACTTTATTTTTTAAATCGATTTATTTGAATTACAACTCAGAAGTGTTCATAAACTTTCCTTTTACTTGCATATGAGTCATGAATCGGTTGAACTGAATCATTAAAAAGAATCACAAATCGTACAACTGAATTAGTGTTTGTTTAATTCAGTTTACCCAGCTTTTGAAGCGAACGGTTCATCGCCACAGAAGTGACAACTACATTTGCAGGTACATTTATCCTAATTTATGCCCATTTAGATGATTATGCATTTATCAACCTCATCTGTTTCTAAAACAGTCGAATAGAATTGCTTTTTGTTTCTGCGTGCGTCATTCTGTCGAATAATCAGATGGCATGGACTTCGCGCGCTGTCACTTTTCGACGTTTAAAGGCCTAAAATGTACTAAATACAGGTCGACAATGTTATAAACCCCTAACAATCCAAAAAGTCATTTTAATTTTAAAAAGCATGCCAAATTACTAAAAACATTAAACCATTTAACATCTATTTATAAGTTTAAAAATTGTGATTGCGACTTTAAGCGACATATGGTGCAAAATTCACTTTTATGTGGTGTTTGAACCCTGATTTGTGTTTAAACAAATGGCCTATATTAATCATGGCCTTTTAATTGTTTCCAAATTAATTTTTTTCTGTCTACAGAGAACATAAAATAAACTTTATTTTTTCAAGACAAGAAAAAAAAACACTAAAAGCCAAACCTATTTATTTTAATTACAACTCAGAAGTGTTCTTAAACTTTCCTTTTACTTAAGTATGATTCATGAATCGGTTGAACTGAATCGTTAAAAAGAATCACAAATCGTACAACTGAACTAGTGTTTGTTCAATTCAGTTTAACGTTACCCGGCTTTTGAAGCGAACCGTTCATCGCAACAGAAGTGTCAACTACGTTTGCAGGTACATTTACCCTAATTTATTCCCATTTTACGTGTTTATGCATATATCAACCTCATCTGTTACTAAAACAGTCGAATAAAATTGCTTTTTGTTACTGCGTGCGTCATTCTGTCGAATAATCAGATGGCATGGACTACGCGCGCAAAAAAGGACTTCGCGCGCTGTCACTTTTCGACTTTCAAAGGCCTAAAATGTACTAAGTACAGGTCGACAATGTTTTAAACCCTTAACAATCCAAAGGGTCATTTTAATTTTGATTTGCAAGTCCAATTTAAAAAGTGCACTAATCTCAGCCATTGTTTTAGACGCTTGTCAGGCAAGCACGTGCTCATGTCCACTGAGATGAAGATTTTGAATGTGTGCAATAATGACATTAGCTTCGATTATAGCTATTAACATGACATTTTGAGTCTACTAAAGCGTGTTTCTTTTTGTGCATCAGTGCGCGTATTTTCTAGAGATCTTGCACAGTGACCCATTAATTGGTTGAAGTTTAGATTAACCTCTTGGAGACGTGCTTTGACAGTGTTGTATAGACATGTCAAGAAAACCTTCATTGATCTCTCTCTGTGCTTTGTTTTTGTCAGTTGCATTAAAGTGCAGCAGAGGAAAAAATGGATCCAAAGCGACCCCCCTTTCCGGGGCTCCCAGGGGTCACCCGCATGCCATGGATGCAGTCAGCAGAAGATCAGGGTCCGTTGCCTGACCAGCCCTCTTTGGGACGAGCCAGAGGTCTGGTTTTGCCTAAAGATGAGCCTCTTCCTGGACGAGGGAGAGCCTTAGCCGTACCTGGAGAAATGCCTGTGCGGTTTGGGAGAGGCATCACTGCGTCTGTAAGCGAGTCTCCGGTGGGCGTTCCTAGAGGTGTGCGATTACCGACAGACGGTGGAGGTTTTGGAAGAGCCCGAGGGTTTTTGCTGCCCACTCCGGAGCCCAGTGTTGGGATGGGCAGAGGGGCTCCTGTGGGACCTGTGCCTGCACTGGACATCAAAAGAGCAGATGAACAGGAGAAGATGCCTGAGCTGCAAACTGAGGTGACTCCAGCGATTTTTCAGGTAAATAGTGGACATGATTTGGAACAAAAAAAATAAATTGTGTTGTTGTTTTTTTTCCTAAAGAAAATTGCAATAGCAACTTAAAATGGACATATGGTGCAAAATTCACTTTTATGTGGAGTTTGAAACCTGATGTGTGTATAAACAAATGGCCTATATTAATTATGGCCTTATGAAATGTTTTATTTGTTTCCAAATTTTATTTTTTCTGTTTTCATTTTTCCGTTCTTGATTTTTCTTGATTCCTCTTTAATGGTTAAATTAAATGCTATTAATATAAAAGCATGCCGAATAACTTAAAAACATTAAACCATTTAACATCTATTTATTAAAATTTAATTCTACATTTTAGGGCCCTGTGTTTTGTTGTTTATCAAATTTAGTTTATTATTTAAATTAGGGTTGGGTCGATATACGATGCTATCGCCGATGCCGATAGATATCGCGATGCTCAGCCGCCATCACGATCCTCCGACCCGCAGCAGCAAACCAGCTCGCGAAAAACACACGTAATCTATGGCGGCAAATCTACGCTATTAATAAGCGAGTGCACCACTGATGCTGGCGATAATTTCCGCGAGAGGAAAACAGATGTACATGCAAAGAAACGGGGCCCGCGAGCTCATTTCAAACCCTTGCGCGCACTTGATATGTCATCCGCGCGCAATTCAAGCACGTCGTGCTAGTCACTTCTAAAATGCAAATACATTAATACAAGCTGAAAAACATAATAAATGGCAATTGAAGCTGTTTCTGTTACTCTGTTGAAGACTAATTAATGACTATTATTACTCTATTCACAATATCTCTGAACCAAGCTGTTCTTAGGTGCTCCTAACACCAGCAGATAATGAGCTGATCGCATAAAAACAGAGTGCCCTGCTTCAGTCTAAAACAGGGGCGGAGCCAGACACTATAAACATTCGGGCCTTGGCCCAAATCTTTGCCCAAAAGTAGTTTTAGTACTAATTTTAAGATGTTTTAAATTGGATGAATGAATGATCCACGCTACAAACTGGAATTAGAGAAGGTATAGTTTATGTTTATTAATTTAATAAACTCAAGTTAATTCACAATTTTAATTCACACTGAGATAAGTTTATCTTTTCCAAAATGTTCAATCAGATTTTTACAAATTATGGGCATTTTTACCAATATGAAGAGAACTTTTTTTTCCTTAAAAGTGTCCATTATCTTTTGAGTAAAATTCTTATATTTAATAGTTGAAATGGAATAATAAGACATTTGGGCGGTTACCAAGCAAATGAAATCAACACAAAGCTGTATCTGAAGCAGCATTTAGATGTATTTCCTCTTTGTTTAATCCCAAATTAATGAATTAATTAAACTGCAGTTGCAAATGCATAAATATTGTTTTGATATATTAAATATAAAACGTTCTGATATATGAAACAATTTAAAACAAAAAATGTCGGAAAAATCAAAATGTGAAATTAAATCCGCCAATAGACGGCAGCAAATCACTCTTAGGGTGCTTTCACATCTGTGGTTCGGTTCACTTGGTCCGGACCAAAGGCAACAAATGATACATTGTAGCATTTTTCTGCCGTTTTGGGTCCTTTTCACACCACGCTGATTGCTCTGGTCCGAACCAGTTGAAACGAACCAAAATGCAGTCATGTAACAACATCTACATCACTCGTTGGCCAGATGTGCCATTAAACGTATTTCGTAAACTGCTTTTTAATTGGTCAGAATTA
>JAUMHR010000049.1:776819-811453 GCA_032361145.1 Enteromius fasciolatus | reverse complement strand
TAACTTGTTTTTCAAAATGTAATTGTACACAAGTTTTAAATGGCCTGTAATAGACTGAATATGATGTACTGCTTGATAAAGACAAAACACATTCATAACTGAATGCATTGTTACTTCTGAAGAGCATTGATGCTGGATTGTTTAGGCACGTAAATATCAGCGAATGGTATTTTAAACAAAAGGAAAACGTCTAACCCCTGTAACTTTGATTTGAACAGAAATACCTGATGGTGATTGGGGTGGATGTTCACCATGATGCAAGCAAGAAGAGCAGATCGGTCATGGGCTTTGTGGCAAGTCTCAACAGGTAAAACCACTTACTTAAAAACAATTATTTAATTTAAAATATATATTTTTCAATTTAAAATAATTTACTTTTTTTATGGATTGTTTTAGTGCATATTTTGAAATTTTCGTAATATAATCATACAAAATCATACTGATCAATATGTCCTTGCTAAATTAAGGTTAATACATATATATATATATATTTATTTATTTATTTGGAATAACAAGCAGCAAAACTAGCTGTTTTTTACAGCTTACAAATTGTTGTGCCTGGTCTTGCACGAAAAATAAGGTGCATACATCAGGTGTGAATGGATTTTGAGAAATGCAGGCAGATGACATTTTCATTTTTATATCAGAAAATAAATCCATTTAAAAATGTAACGTGCATCGAGGAGCTGTTCACCAAAGCATCAATCGACATGGTTAATATTTCCCCAATAATAGATTCAGTACATTAGCTGCTGTCTACTAACTAAAACTGTAGTTTGCCCAGCGACTCGTAATTTAAACTAGCTTCCCCAACAGTGTGAGTACTGTGAGCTGTTAATAGGAGCAAAAAAATTAACATGTTCTGCCTGTATGCATCAGATTTGAAGCCTAACCCTGTGTTTATCGTCCTGGTGTAGCATGCTGACCAAATGGTACTCCAGGGTTACATTCCAGATGCCTCACGAGGAGATAATCAGCGGCTTCAGGGTGTGTCTGCTGGCTGCCCTGCAGAAATACTACGAGGTAATGAGGCATTTATATTGACTCGTCGTATGCTACAGCTTCTGAATGTTATATAGGAGCATTTTAACCATTTTTTTTAACTCACAGGTGAACCACTCCTTCCCTGAGAAGATCGTCATCTATCGTGACGGTGTGTCTGATGGACAGCTCAAGACTGTGGAGCTTTATGAGATCCCTCAGGTCCTGAAGTGCTTCGAGACCATCCCGAACTACGATCCGAAGCTGGCTTTCATCGTAGTGCAGAAGAGGATCAGCACCACCCTGTACTCCTACAGATCGGACCACTTCGGCACACCCTCGCCCGGAACCATCTTGGACCACTCCGTCACCAACAGAGACTGGTTGGTTTGCAAGAGTTAAAGCAAATCCAAAGCAGCTTTAACAACTAAGACCCGGATTCACACACAGAGCTTAGTGTAAGCTGTCCATCGCGATGGCCGATAGACATCACGATCCTCCGCCGCAGCAGCAGCACTTAAAACACACTTAATCTACGTTTACATTTATTCATTTAGCAGACGCTTTTATCCAAAGCGACGTACAGGTGGGGCGGCAAATCTATGCCATTAATAAGCGAGCGCACCACTGATGCTGGCGAGCGCGGTAAATCATTTCCGTGAGCGGAAAACAGATGTACATGCGAAGAAACAGGGCCCGCGAGCTCATATCAAACCCTCGCGCGTGCTTGAAATGTCATCCGCGCGCGATTATTCCTGCGCTTGATCCTCTCTCACTGTTATTTTTGTCAGTTGTGGGGCGGGGCTTGGTGTTTTAGTTACCACCCCCACCAACCGCCGCCTACGACGACGATGCCATTGTGATGTTTCACATTAGACATCGTACAATGCCAAAATATTCAACATCACCCAACCCTAGCCTAAGCCAGGATTAGGCCATCGTTCAGTAAGGACATTTAAAGGAATAGTTAACCCAAAAATGAATATTCTGTCATCATTTACTCATCCGAACACAAACGAGGATGTTTTGAAGAAAGATTGTAAACCAGGCTGTTATGTATGTCATGTATACATCGGACATCTTTGACTTCCAAAGTAGGCAAAAAAATACAGTGCAAGTCAATGGTGCACGAAACAGCCCATTTAAAGTATCTTTATGTTCAACAGAATATAGAAATTGAGATTTCGAACTGCTCAAGGGTGAGTAATTGATGACAGAATTTCATCTTTGGGTGAACTATTCCTTGAAATAATTTTTATAAGCATGCCATACAAGTCACTTGTATGTTTTTAGATCAGTCAGTGCAGATTTACATTTTAGTCTAGGACTTGTCTGTGAAACAGGGAGGTTATGCGCTGAGCTTTGTAGAAACTAGTTCTAGTCAAGTGCATTAGTGGAAGGAAATAAAATGTGGTTTATGAATTGACATGACATGTTTCCTTATCTCCTCAGGGTGGACTTCTACCTAATGGCACATTCAATTCGACAGGGTTGTGGCCTGCCCACTCATTACATAGTACTGTACAACACGGCAAACCTCACCCCTGACCACTTACAGAGGTTCGCTTCAACATTTCAGGAAACCGCTACATGTGATGTTTAATGTCATGGGTTTTTAATAACTAGCATATTAACTCTTTACCCGCCAAACACAGAATTTTGCAGGTTTGCTAGGGTGCACTATTACACATGTCCTGATCACAAACCAGGAAGATGCAGAAAAGCATTTGCTTCGATAATATTACTGAATATGGTCCAGATGTATTATTTGGTGATAATGCAATTTTCTCAGTTGCTTTTTTTAATATAATGTTTGATGCTAAAATAAAAAATTTTGTTGTTGTTGTTTAAAAAAAGTAGTGAGAATCTGATCTTTATTTTTATGCACGATATATCCAGATAGATCCAGAAAATGCAAGGCGGGGAAAGAGTTAAATCTTCAAAAATGCATTTTAAAACACGTACAGTATAATAACATCTTGTGTTCCTACTTTCACGTATAATGTTCTGTGCAATTAATCACTAGTAACTACAGATATTTTTGAATTGGTGATTGACAGCACTAGGTAATGGTTTATTTTTTGTTAGAAATGGGTCTTGCAACAGTAAATAAAGAACTGGGTCCAGTTGCAGACTGCTCATAACGTTTTATATTCAGTTATGAAAAGGTAGACTAGTCTTATGTGCAAGGAAGACCGATAACCACCTGGCAACTACTAGTGTATAGTACTTTTGTACTCTTTAATAATCTATGTCTAGAAAGTATAATATGCATTTGAGGGAAAACATTTAGCATTTTAGGTTAGCATTGCCATCTAATCAGCCAGCATTGTCTTACATATTTATTTATGAGAAAGTACCATTTTGGACACATAAGGTATATATATACCTTTAAGTAAATACGAATGAAATACATCTTTTAAAAAATATTCCACGTGGTTCTGCCCTTTTTTACCTGTTTGCATTTTTAAATGTATTTGTTTTTTAACACAGATTGACCTTCAAGATGTGCCACCTATACTGGAACTGGCCTGGAACGATACGTGTGCCAGCACCGTGCAAGTATGCACACAAACTGGCCTTCCTGTCCGGGCAGTACCTGCACTCCGAGCCTGCCATTCAGCTTTCAGACAAACTTTACTTCCTGTAAAGGAAGATACCTGTTCAGCACCCAGGAGGGGTCGAATCTCCCCCTTTCGTTCTTGCTTTTTCGCTTGTTTGATTTTTATTTCTGTTCTTAATAGTAATGTTCGCTGATATCTTTTTTCTTAAAGTTGATTTTGTAAGTAAGTTCATAGTTTTGAAATGACTGAATAAAGTAAATGTCACACTTTAACTTTCCCCAGCGTTGGTCTGAAATAATGCTCTGGTGTGTTGTGGTTCATTTTGAGGAACATTTTGTAACACTTAAGATAATTAACATGAACTAATAATGAACAATACGGTAATTCTACAGCATTTAATCAATGTTCATTTCACCATTTTAAAATCAAAAGATTTACCTTTAATGCAGTTTCTACTACCATAAACGATGAGCAGTCGTTTATTAATAGTTTCATTAATGCTGTAAACATTTGTGAGCCTGGAGCACAGCAGCAGTCATAATTAGCACAGGTATATTTGTAGCAATAGCCAGCAAAACACTGAATGGGACAAAATTATCGATTTCTCTTTTGCAAAAATGATCAGGATATTAAGCAAAGATCATGTTCCTTAATGTATTTTGTTAATTTCCTACCGTCAAAAATATAAAAACCAATGCATTTTTAAAGGCGATTTTCTTAATATTTTTATTCCACCTGCAGGATCCATACTTTCAAATAGTTATATCTCGGCCAAATATTGTCCTATCCTAGTAAAGCATACATCAATATCTATTATTAGCTTTCAGATGTATACATCTGGGCCCTTATGGTTCAGGGTCACATACGTTGAACACAGTTTTAGCTAATGCAAGGTTAACAAATGAGATCTTTGTTCTTTCCCTCGTTCTAAAATTCTGCTGCCATTTCTGAAAAACGGTCTGATTTGTTTCTGGTCAGCTGACTATCAATAGTTCAAAAAAATTTAAAATTTCACATCAACGTTTCAAAATTGGCATTTGTTCGAACAAGGATCTGTTGAGGAGTAATACATTAAAAAAAGATTAAAGTTAAAAATGAGAAACGTCTACAGAAGTAACCTACAATTACCTATGCCTCTGTGAATCTAAACTGAATTTGGCAATTCTGGATATTTGCAATAGAGTTCAATGGAAATTTGGTATTAATAGCGATATATTTGTTTCCACTAGATGTCAGTGTTTTAATGATACCTTTTTTTTTACTGAAGCAGTAACATGTTTAACAAAATAATTATTATTTGAATAAGAAAGCAAATCTGTCATTAATAATAACTAATATATATATATATCAAATCGTCCATGAAAATTCACCAACACATAATCCAAATCTACACCGTGCAATCAAATAACGAGAGATCCCTCTAACTACATATTCAATATTCTAACTACCTCAACCCTAGTCTTCATGCGATTACTTGTGGGGGGTAGTATTTATGCACTATAGCCCGTTGGGTGAAAAACGCAACCGGTACAACCGCGACACTTTCACTTACCAATGTACTTACCAATTGGTGATTTATAATGACGATTAAACAAATTTGAATCTGATTCAACTAATTCACATGCATCATTATACCCAATTAATCAAAATTGTTTTTCTTTTCTTATAATAAATTAAACTAGGGTGAGCCCTCAATTTGTTACGACCCCTGGCTCAAAAGGAAGCAACAAAGGAGGGATGCATGGAAACATAGAACTGAATTGGAAAAGGCTTTATTAAATTTAAACATAATCCTCTAAAAAGAAAGTCGCAACGAAATGTAATAATGTTCCTGCATACGTCAGAGTCGGTGTGTAGCGCAAGGTGCCTGAATGCAACATTATAACGTACTGTTGGTGCAGTGTGAAAAGTGCTGAAAGTAACCAAACTAAACCAAATTCCACCCAAAGCCCCCATATGCCTCAACTATCGCTCTCATAAGCACTCATGCATTCAATCTGCAGAACCGCCAATCACATCTCGCAGGCTGATCAACTCTATTTCTTACATTGCTTGATATTTGTAAATCAACATAAATAAAGTTCAAATGTTTGTCTTTAAATGCAATGACAAATAAATGCTCGGCAATAAACAGAATTCAGTGGAATTCTTCCTGAATTGAATTCCACTTCCTGTAATTCCAATTTCATTTCCTGTCAGCTGCATGCAGTTCAAATTCCAATTCCAGGAAGTGAATTGGAATTTACCATTCATATTTTATATTAAATATATAAACTTCTTATATGAATATAGACGTGTGTGTGTGTATATATATATATATATATATATATATATACAGTAGTCAACATTCAAAGTTGATCAAAACCTTTCATCAAAGTTGTCCTAAAATCAAAAACAATACCTATTCTTGTCTTAGGACAACTTTGATGAAAGGTTTTGATCAACCTCGAATGTTGACTACTGTATATATATATATATAAAATTACTGTTATTAATGGCTGATTTAACACTTTTGACTTTCTGATTTGAGTTTTTTTTTTCATGCAAATGTTGAGACACATATCCTAGTACGAGAGCCACATTTACACCAATCACAGGACAGTTGGCAAGTTACTAGTGTCTGAGACGTTCTTTGGTTGTTGAGACCCTGCTCGGCAGAGATTTCACCCTTGTCCCAGTGTCATAGGTTGTCAGTCACACTCACTGTGGCTGTAGAATGCTGACCATCATGTGTTAAGAAGTGTCAGGTGCCCCATGTAACACATACGGAGCAGCAGCATCCCTCTGGGCTGCTCAAAGCTATTTCCTGTCACTTGCCACTCGTCTTAAGCAATGTAGCAGCATCTGAACAAGCTCCTAAAACACAGCTGGAGCTCTACCCAGCCAGACACATTAACTGTGTGCAGAAATTATTGTTCAAAATGCACCCATTATTCTACGTGCAAGATCATAACTGGATTAAAAGTGCAATGTGTTTATTGAATCTCGGCCATTGTTAAAGCACATATTTGTGTGTTTAATATTAATATTACACAACTGATATTACCATTGACCTACTGTTGACCGAACGCACTTACTTTAAACGTTGCAAATGTTTTCTGGCCTTGTGTTGAGAATTTCAGCAGCAGATGCATTAACAGCATACTGGTTAAGTATGTTTTAAAGCTGGGATGCTGGTATAAGCTGGTTTTTGCCATTCCTTTTCCAGCACAAGACCAGCATATCCCATCTTGTGTGTTATCAAAAAAAAATAAAAATAAAAAATGGATCAAGAACGAGATGTCTCATTCCCATTTTACAATTTACATTAGTTGTTTTATATTCATACAGTAGGACGTATATTAATTGCAAGCACTTTAATGTTTCAGATCATTTTTTGCGAGAAAAAAACGAGTAAAATAAACTTTTCATCTTCATTCAGCACGACCATTTATGTAAAAATGACGTTTTAGCGTTAGTAAATGTAAAATATGCTTTTTAAAGGACTGCAACATTACTGCGATAAATGTTTAAAAAATAATAACCAGGAGGAAATATAGAAATATGCACTAAACAGCCATTGTTTTGATGTTTGAAACCCCTTTCATCGTCTTTGACCCCTAATGCAAATTCACTGCGGGATTGCAACAGACTCGGAAAAAACAATCATTTGCATTTATTCATACAGTTTAACGAAAACGTACACTTCGTAAATTATTATTAAAGTCATCATGAAAACAAGAGATTGTTGTTGACGTAGACCTGAGTCAAAGTATTAAAATATAATCCCAAAACTCTCTTGACCTTTGTAAGGGTTTTGCGTAACTCGCTACAACAACAACAAAAAAACGTGTCGTAATTGTTCCACTGGGACATGCGTGTGTAATGAATATTCAATAAGTTCACGTTCTTCAAATGGCTGCTGAATATTAAGTAGGATTCGTAATTTCTCTGGGCGGCGCTCACTAATGACGTCACCTGCCCCCGCCCTGTGTGTTCGTTCCACGCTGCTGTCTCGTGAATGGGTCAAGACTAAAAAAAACAGAAAGGCATCCGGTCTCTCGGTTTTAAACGGGTTACCCCACGTCCCTTCCTTCATTCTGGGCTGTCAGATAACGGACCTGTCACGCGCGGACAGATCAAGAACTCCCCAAATTTGGTGAGCGGCATCTTTTTTTGTTATTGACTTGGCTAGCTGGCTAACCATTAACCACGTCAGTGAGATCTGCTGCGTTTACCGAGGCTCGTTAGACCTCTGCGGGGTGAAGTCGTGCTGCAGGCAGCGCATCAGCTCCGTGATTACTCTGGAAGCAGACACAGGTTTGTTGATGGCCTGTTGTTAGCAAAGAGGATGTGATGTTTATCATCATCCCACATCAGTGCAGACTTCCTGCGTTGCAGCATTCTCACCTAAGTTACCGCGGATCTAAAAGCCAAAGTCTTTTCCACTTGTTTTGTTAGCCCTGAATATCATTATTATTGTTATTAAATAAGACGAGACGACGTGCTAATCTTTAGTAATCATCTGGCTTTTACCAGTTATCCAGGTGAGATTGTATTGTGTCTGTGACATATGAAGATAAGTGTGTTTTTTAATGTAATGTAATAAATGTAAAATGCAGTTTAATGGTGGCAAATGAAACAGACAAAATTTAAAATGTAAAATTAAGGAACATTTAGCATATGTAAAATGCTAAAAATATGAAGACCAAAAATGTGTGCTTAAAATTGTGAAATTCCATTTTTGTTAACAAAGTAACTCACCTGACCGATATCAGTAGCTATTTGTCAAAATGATTTTAAAGTATTACTGAAGTAATAACAAGAGCAACAACAATAATACATGTTTTGGTCACAATACGAAAATGTAATAATACATAATTTTTGTAAAGAGCATAATAATTATTATTATCATTTCATATTTTATATAAACACTACTGTTAAAAAGTTTGGGCTCAGTAAATAAATACTTTTATTAACCAAGCATCTATTAAATGAACAAAAAAGTCATAGATAGAAATATACGTATAACATTGTTAACCTATGTATAAAACTGGAGGAATTGATGTAACAATGGTTTTAAAATCCCCCTTTTTTTTATTTTATTTTTTTTATTATTATCTTTCTTTCTTTGTCCTCATACTTGTTGTTGTTCTTTTTTGTATTGTTCTGTGTTGGTTAAAAAATAAAAATATAATATTCAAAAAAAAAAAAAAAAAGTAATAGATTTACATTTTAGAAATGTTTTATATTTGGTAAAAAATTGATGTTTTTACTTGTTATTCATCAAGAATCCTTGTTATTCATCAAGAAAGGTTCAGGTTCCAAAATATATATATTTGTCTGCACAACTGTTTCCAACATTGATACTTCTAGTAATAAATCAGCATATTAGAATGATTTCTGAAAGGATCGGGATGGGGTTCTGAAATGATTCAAAATATATTCACACAGAAAACAGTTATATTAAATTGAAATAATATTTCACAATATTACAGTTTTTTTCTGGATTTTGAATCTAATAAATGCAGCCTTGATGAGCAGAAGAAACATCTTTAAAAACCATTAAATATCTTACTGAGCACACATTTTTGAACGGTAGTGTGTATATATAGATACATTTTTTTATGTATTTCTAATAAACTGTCACCTAGAATACTGTTGCTGGAATGAGCAAGTGAAATGAGAGCCATGATAATAATATTACGATCATATAGTAACTTTTTGTGACTAAACACTTGATTTATATAGAAAGGGAAGAGAGAATGTGTACTTTTGTCTGTTTTCTCATATACATAATAAATAGAACAGTGATTATAGTAATCGCCTTGTTCATTACTCCTCTGACGTATTGTTAGTGACCAAACCATTCTCACGAAATCCTTGGAGGCTTGTCAGGTTTGACAAAGTGTGGAAAACAGCAAAACTGCTTGTTATCTGTTTTTCCAGCTTAGTGGTTAGAGGAGGGTTTAATTAATGCTGTTTGTTGGTGGTAATTATTTCTGAGGATGCCCCCACGAGCCGAGGGGAAGTGCTCTTTGGCATTAAGTCTTTAATGACGGGTCTGATGATTTAAATACAGTGCCTCAGTAAACGTCATTGTCTTCTCTATAAAGAAGCCTTGATCACTGATCATTTGAAACATCCAGAGGTGCAAGTGTCAGCTGAAGCAGCTGTTTAGGGCTGAAGAACAACGTCTGAAGAAAGTAGAAGAGCAACAGGTAAAGCTGATTTTAACATTGCTTATGCGTTCGAAAAAGTTGATTAATATGTGAGTTAGTGGCCTTTCCAAAAAGTTAAAATTTGCTTTGAATGATGCCAGAAGCTGTTGGCTGTAAGTCTTGCCAGCAACAGTATTCAAGTTGTCAGCAAATCTGCTTTACCAGTCATAGCTCTCAAATTCCTCATAACCTTCAAGAGGGTTTGTTCAGCAGCACAGGTAGTAGCTTGCCTTTCTGCATCATAACAAGTTTTGGTTGCATTGTGTGTCTGAAGCATTTGATTTCTTTTTGCCAGAGTTTGAAAACAATTTCCTCGATGAACCACATGATTTGAGGTATTTATGCACAAATATATAAACCTCGGCCTAATTCGTTTTTCATAATTACCCCAAAATTAAAATGAAATAATTATTCAGAGTCACCCTTATTTCATTACAAACCTGTATACATATATACTGTAAATATATAATTTTCTTTAAAAAAAAAAAGTCAGCAGGATCCAATATTGTCAGAATCTTATTTTGTGATAAGTGTTTAATTTGTGTTTGGACCACGAGGATTCATGTGAACCTAGAGCAAGTCAAATTGATGTTTCCATTGATGTATTGTTTGTTAGGAGAGGACAGCATTTGGCTGAGATACAACTATTTAAATATCTGGAGTCTGAGGGTGCAAAAAAAATCGAAATATTGGGAAAATCGCCTTTAAAGTTAATCATCATGGGACATGATGTGTACTAGAGCCCGACCGATTTATCTAGGTATTATTTAGGTATTAGGCATTTTCCAAATTATCGGTATCGGCATTTATAATCGCCGATAAATGAATAAACCCTGCCTCTGCTGGACTGGAGCTATTGAGGATCGACTGATTCAGTGCACTACCTCCTATACTGTTAGCAATTTATATTTTGCTGTTGTTGTTAACAGACCTTTACAGAATTTGTCTCCATTCCTATTTAAAGTTATATTTATAAAGAGCTTACCAAGTCTTTTAAAACTGGTAACTTTGATTTGGTTGTTGTTGTTCAAAGGACTTTACGTTTCATATCTTAAGTTTGTATTTTTATGCATTTTATTTATCGGAACTGTAATATATTTTGATGTTCCTCTGTTCTGTTGTGACAATAAGAGAAACAAGGTTCTTTTTAAAATGCATTATCATGTTATGTTAGTTAAAACTCACAAATAACTATCTGTCAATCAAATCTGTCAATGTTTTGTTGTGCGTTTCTGAAATGTAAAAAATATATAAACATATATATCGGCCGATATACCGGATTTTAAAACTAACAAATATTTGTATCAGTATTTGCCTTCAAAATCCTTTATTGATTAATATCCTAATGCTTGTTGGCATAAAAGAAAAATGGATAATAACTCTTGCTACAAATATACATGTGCTACTTATGACTGCTTCTGTGCTCCAGGGTCACATATTTTATTTCATATGCTACATTTTTACTACAGGTTAGTATGTAGATTGTAACTTAAGTTAAAAAGGTATCAGTGTCATACAGTCCCTAGGAATGTGTGTAGACTTTTTGCTAATCCAGCCCAACACACTGTTGCCTAATTATTATTTTTTTTCCATATACGGCTGGATCGGGTTGTTTTTGGAGCAAAGAGTATTATTGTACAGCTTCCTTAAAAGCATAGTACACACTTCCTCTGCTGAAAATGTTTCCAGGGTTTACTCTCTTTCCGTCAATTGTTATTTGGTTGTGTTGTGTGTTCATAGAGTGTCTGGCTGACAACAGGTGTGTAGTTGTTGATAAGGACCTCTCTTGTGGTTTTTACCTGAGTCATGCTATAAAAGCTGCCACATCAGCAGAGTGAAGATTTCTGTCGAGTGGAAAGGTTTGCCCTCTTTTCTTCCACTAGTTTGCAGGTTGGTCTGCATTCCTTATCTAAAAACAGAAGGAATGTGTTTGAAAAGCCTCTGGTTTATTTGGGTCATTGTACAAGTGTGAAGAAAAAACTAAATTATATTTTAAGGCATTTATTAATAAATCTAACAATCAAGTAAATATCTTTAAAATGAGTTAATGGAGTAGCTAAGCCTAGACTATCAGTGACTAATGTGTTAGGTTTAATAAATAGTTTATTGTCATGTCTTGATTAATGTTAATTTCTAAATATGCTACTGTAATATATTTGTAACCTTTTAAAGTTTTGTGAAATAACATTAAATGTACTCTTGAGTGCACAAAATTGAACTTTTAAATTGTGTTATGCAACTCTAAATGTGTAGAAACTCTTAAAATATTTTAAATTCAGTTAGTAAGTCTTAAATTTGGGGACAGCAAACCAGGTACCACAGTTAACCTAATGCTTATGTAACCTAATGCTTAATATTTTATTATTTTACAAAAGGCAGTGATGTAATTAGATACATGTCAGCATTGCAATGCATCTTTTGAAATAAAAACACTTTAAACACAATATTAGATGGAAAGTCAAATATTTACTAACCTCTAATTCAGATGTATTATGAATTAAAGGCTATACTGTTTATTTTACGCAAAATAATCTGAGATGCATAATTTATTTGGATTGTATAGGTTTGTTTGATATGTGAATACTGTAATAATTATAAAAATTAGCAGATAGCCTCTTTATACTCGCATTAAAATGTTTCAGCATTGTTTTATATATATATATTTTTTTTATTTTAGATTTAATTAATGGTTAAACTGTGTCTCAGCGCAAACCTTTTGAAAGTGAATTATCAAAGACCTCAGGGCTACTTCTTCTTGTGTAATGATCATAAACTAGCATCATATTGATTTTATGCTGGTCTGGGCACAGGAAGGATCTCAAAGCTTTGAGTGACCTCTGAAATGCGATCAATCCATTCAAAGAGCTGTGCGGTGATAGCTGATGCGTATGCATATAGACAGTCTCCCTTTAGACTGGATGCCAGACATTCTTCTCTGTGACTTATCATATCTCCTGAAATAGCAGCAGTCCACAAGGATCTCTTCGGACAGGGTCATTATAACCCTCTGCTATTATCTGAGATACAGTGGCGCTGCTGGAAATCATATCAGTGTATTGTTGTGATTTCCTGTTTCATCATAAATGCTGCTTTTAGTTGGGCTGAATATTTAGTCAAAATAGCATGATATGTTTCCACTACGGAAATAATTATTTCATATATATATATATATATATATATATTATTTTGGGAATTTTACCATACTTTGTTTTTATTTTATTCATTTATTTCTTTTTAGGTCATTTTAAATTAATTTTAAACTTAAAATAATTTTATCTCATTTCACAATTCTAGATTTTTTTTCTCTCAAAAGTAAATATGTACTTATTATATACTTTTTCAGTTTTTTATTTTTGTTGCAATTCTAGATGCATATCGTGACGAAAAAATGTGGTTTAGTTGTGATGTGAAAAAGTCGCTGTTACTGTGGGAGTGTTGTCTAGGTTGTTGCTTGCTGGTTATTTATCAGTCCAGTTTCTGATACTCTATTTGCTATTTTATTTTTGTAAAAGCTTTTAGTGGAGCCAGTTGCACAGAAATGGCAGACTTCAGGTTTAATGTGCTAGTTATTATAAATGTCAGCTGATCAGAGGTGAGTGCTGTTCTACAAAAGCTCATCTAGTCTTTTGGAGGCCCTCATATATTATGAATAAGGCAGTGAGGATCATATTTCCTCTGTCTCTCCAAACCACACATATGAGTGTAGTCAGCATACTGCAGTCGACATCAGCATGGTGTGGTTAACCTCCTTCACACACCCTGCTGTTTTTGATAAACATTCTCATGCTCTTTTACACCCACACTGTAATTTACACCCTGATCACGAGTCGGAATTATGATACTTCTCCCAGATCTCCGGTCTTCCATGAAATATGCTTCTATCATTTACTTCCTCATATTTACACTATGGCTGTCAGTATTGATGTTAATCAACAGGTTTTACTCCTCTGCGTCCAGCATGCTTTTGATGATTTCTCTGTCATTCCCGGCTTGGCCATGTTCTTGGCCAGATAAAGTTAAGCGAGGTGAGTCTCGGCTGTTTTTTGACTGCGAGTTCTCAAAGGTCCTTGTGAAGCTTTAATGGCACTTATTTTAACCCTGCTGTAGAAGAGTCATGGAGTAGCCATGTGTGTCTGACCGCAAAGCTGAATACAAAGGCAGGATTGAGAAGCACATTTAAAGTAAACGTATTTTTGTGAGTGAGTCTTAATCATTTCACACATTCAGAGAAATCTGACCTGAAATAACCCATATTGCTTGAATTTGAACTTAGTGTTTCTTTCGGTTGTAGTTACCTGTCAGTCTATCATTAACATCATGAAACATTACAGTATATTAGACAAAATCCATCCAAAAGAATTAGGCTATGTGTGTATTTCCTCTTATTATTCTCATAAAACTTGTAATTATTATTTAAAGCAGGTGAGAATTAAATCATTGCATCCAGGGATTTCGATTAATTTAGATGGCTGTGTGCTTCCATATGTTTGTTGTGCATTTCACCACGAGTACTCCGTATATTCAGTGCATATATGAAGATACTTATTTTTTAAGTAGCATTCCTGTTGGTTGAACCTTGGCTGAAATGTTAGAGGCATCCCCAAACAAAATGACTTTGGTGGTGCTGGTGACTCTGCTGTTGTGTAAATCTCAAAGATAGTCATTATCTTTAGGGGATTCAGCAATGGTAATTTTCCATATTGTTCCTGGCTTCTTCACGTGCTTGTTAATGACTGGTTTACTCTGTGGCTCTTCCCCTCTGCAACATGGCCTTTGAGACCTTTTCAGAAGGGCCCCCCTCCGGGGCCAATTATCCAGTGTTTGTAACTGAACTGTTAGGAGCTCATTCATTTACAACTGGACTTTGCTTCTCGTGGTTAAAAACATCTGGCCTTTCATACCTCAGGTCCTTGGCAGACACGGAGTCTCAGTGTCTTTTATGAAGTGCTTGAAGAGAACCTGTGTTCGGTTTTCCTCGCCATGCTGTGTAATACACTCACAGGAGGGCTGGTTAAACTAGGAGCAGCTTACCTTGTTGCCTATTTACTTAAATTAAAATGTTATTTCATTTTAGGATTTCAGACTTTGTAAGGCTTTTTTAATTTTTAATTTTTTTTTAAATTAAAGATAAAACACACACACACACCGAGACATTTTGCTTAGTGTGTTGTATCAAGGCTATTTTAGTTTTACATTTGCTGTTATTTCAGTTTAGTTTTAGTACTTCAGTAGCCTCATTTTAGTACTTATATTGTTTCAGTTACAGTTAGTTGCCATTGCAACCGTTTTAATTTTTACACCATTTTTTAAAATTATTTTTAATTTGTTTTTCATCTAACATTTACATTTCTGTTGCACAATTCACATTATTTATATGGCCATTTTCACTTAAAAAAATATTCTTGAGTATTTAATTTTTTTTTTTAAACACAAAAATCTTTTACTGTACCTTGCGTACTTAAAGTACAGAAGGATTCCAATTGAAATACAGGTCTGCTAAAACAATACATGATTGCTATCTGGCTATAGCGTTGTTTTTAATAATGTGTGCCTGTGAGAGTTCCTTTTAACAGGTAAAGCATATTCATTTTGATTGACTGTGTGAGGATTGTTATCTTTCTCTGACAAAAAAAAAAATGATGACGTCATATACCCCCAGTTTCACAGACAAGGCTTAAGCTAGTCCCACACTAACTAGATGTTTGAGCTGTCTCAGATGAAAATATCTTGTTCTCACATGTCTTAAAACATGTCAGTGTCATTGTTCTGTGTTAAGATGCACACCTGTAGGCATTTTTGTAAAAGTTGCTTAAATATCTTAATTGAACTAATGCCTAGTCCTGGCTTAAGCTAAACCCCGTTTGTGAAACCGGGCCTTAGTGTATGACTAAGACATGTAAATCTCATTCACTTGCCTTATGTTCTCCTCTCTCTCTGTAATGTGTGTCGTCTGTGTAGAGCTCGACTGGCAGAGTCATGACCCTGAGACCAGCCAATGGCTGCAGACAGCTGACCTTGACCATTGGCCTGACCCTGACTCTGGGCCTGCTGCAGTGGCCAATAGGGGATGTCAGTGGTCAGGATGATGGACCGTCTCCTGCTCAAGTCCTTCAGGAGTTGCTCACACGCTATGGTGATAACACCAGTATCTCCGTCCCTCAGCTCCGAGCGCTCCTCATGCGCTTAAACACAGGCCAGAGCGGAGACCATGATGCACAAACACAGCCCGCCAAAGCCAATGCATCTCAGGTGAGTCAAGAAGATGACCAAAGATTAGAACTTCATATGCATTTGTTGCGTATTGGTGTGTTTTCACATGCTTTGAACTCTGTTGGCTCTAAATGGCTGCTTTTTACCCAAACAACGCATGCCTGTTTTGATCAGTAGAATTCTTTTGCATATATGTATTTGAATATCCAAAATAATTTTTTCCTTCGGGGCGGGGAAACATCCCACTCTGTTTTTTTGTGTTTTCCCACTCCGTTGTGTTTTGCATTTGTATTATAGTATTTATAATACATTATTACAGAAAATAATAATGATTCAGTGAGATTCAGGTAGAAGAGTAATGACTGTCAGATATCCATTTTGTAAGGAATAACAAATTCATGAAATAAAAATAAATGAATACAATAAAATAATGGAGTTTAAATAAAATAAGATATAATTATTTAGTCATTTGTACTGAAGTCTAGAGTATCCCAAATTATTGTCTCTAAGCCTAAGGCATGAAGTGGTGAATATCAAAAGAAAAGCCTAAAAGAAATAAGATATAGTAGAATGTAAGGAGGAAGAAAAGAGTAAATTGTTGTTAATGTCTAATAGAAACAGATCTTTAAAATATCACTTTCAAATTTTAATATCTTGCATATTACAAAAACAGAGTATCTGGAAAATAACTTCTAGTATTAATGGCTAATTCTGAGAGACTTTATTACTTGGGCAGTAGTTGAAAGATATCCCATATCTAACAGCACACCAAGCTGCTTGATCTGTATTACAAGAATTATTACAGAAACTGTGTGTGTTTGGCACAAACTGAGACGGTCGAGGGTGAAAGGGTTGTGCGTGTGCAGCTGATATTCTCATTCCGGCTGCATATTTGTCCTGTAACCCAAATCAGCAGATGTGCTTGGTATGATAACCATGCGGTTAATATCACGATATCCCATCATAACAGTATACATCTACAACCCAAACTCTAGACTCGTCTTTATGGCAGAATAAAAAGTTCCTCTGTGCTTGCGACTCTGAAAGTCCAGTTGGTTTGTGAGAGATGTTTAAAACAAGCTTATCAGAGAACTTTATAAGACAGAGGTCTGATCTGTAATGGATGCTGCCTTAACAACGACCGGGACAAACCAAACTTCTGTCTAATTTGACTTATTATAAAGATTTGCCTCTGTCAAAAGAACGAGCTTATAAAGTGAATAATATTACGTTAAGCTGTCTCCTTATAATGTCTATGGGGGTGAACACTTAACATGATGTTATTAACTTTGTCAAAAGAGCAGGCTCTTATTCAGTTTATAGTGGCAAATCTTTATAATAAGTCAAATTAGACAGAAGTTTGGTTTCTCCCGGTCGTTGTTAAGGCATGTTAAACCACGTTAATCTGTTTCCTTATAATGGACTTCTATGGGAGAGAAAACGCTTAACGTGATATTATTCACTTCACCTATCGAACATGGGCTCGTTCTTTTGACAGTAGTTAGTGATTATTACAAGGAAGGTTTGACAGAAATTTGGGCTTCCCTCGTCAGTTTTTAGGTGCGTTAAGCCACATTAAGCATGTTTAACGTTAAGAGTTTTAGAATACCCTTTATATCCATTTAAAATAACTGCTTACTGTATATTTTACCCACAGTCTTCAATGTTACGTGATCCTTCAGATTTTAATATGCAGATTTGATGATCAAGTAACATTTACGATTTTTTATTATGTGTATTATTATTTTTTGAAGTAATAAAACAGCTGTATATTTAACCGTAGTGTGTGTATGTATATTACACTACAGTATTACAGGTATTACAGTATTCCCTGCCTGAGCGTTAAGTGTGTTTGTCTTTGGTTTAGCATTTGTGTACTTATGCAATCAAGTGTTTTATCAGAGCTGTTATCTCACCTCTCAAGGTGTAAGTTAGAAAAAGAGTAGCACGTTGTACTTTATCAGTTTGTACTCAACGATAAAAGGCCATATTGAGTTGTGGTTATTTTTCTCCACAAAGAGCATTTTTTCTGCTAAAAGACTGCAAGTGGAATATCTGCATGTGTTTTTGTTGTTTCTGGCAGCTGTATAGGTGTCCTAAACTGACCTAAGTTTAAGTTTAGTTAAGTTTTTCATAAAATTGAATGAATTAATCCTTTTGTAAATATTTAGTCTTTTAAAAAATACATATGAACATGTTATATCATAATAGTGTTTTTTTTTTATTTTGGTTGCATGATTCTTCATTGATTTCTTCCACCCCCCCTTACCCTCAGAGAGTTACTATATGATATATTTTCAATATTTTGATTCCTTATCCCCAGTATGACCTTGAGATATGAGGTTTAGCTAGTCCTCAAGGTCTGACTGTGGTTTCTCTGCACTCTCAATGCCGTAATTCAAGCTTCTCCTCTGTGCTCAGTAATTGAAACCTCTGTCCTGTCCTCTGCTCTCAGTGCTTGGCTGCAGACACACTGGCAGTGTATGGGATGAGCGAACAGTCCCGTATAGATGAACGAAGCCTGCAGGAAATCTGCCCTACCATGATACAGCAGCTGGACTCACAAGCATGCAAGAGCCAACAGCACCAAGAGCCCGAGACCAGCCCCAGACCCACAGACGCCGAGGGTAAGATCGACGACCCATTGAGAGTCAATGCATTCATATCGGTGATGCTGCTTCAGTATAAATGTTTTACCATTATACACTGCATGGCCAAAAGTATATGTACACCCCTGCTTGGTTGTTGCACCAAATCACACAGGCGTGCCCCCTATTATGTCTAATGAAATATTTTTTTTAGGAGTCCTCAAAAACAGGTTGACAAGCATGCAAGGACAAAAAATTCTTTCATTGACATATGCATTTATTTTTTGCTCAACTACTCCCAAACGACGTTCTTCTGTCCCATATATTGTTGGACATGTGCCAAGGGTAGTTTGTTGCTTCTAACTGCTTTGTTTGTGCTGTGAATACACTGATACTTATTAACCGTTCTTGTCCTCTTCAAACTGTCATGCATTGCACGTTCACAGGTAACGCCATCCGTTGTACTTTATCTACGTTGATAAAGTTTAACATCTTGGCTTGTTTATAGAAGACTAATTTAGTTCATATCTCTTGTACGCTGTGGACAATCTTTGACTTTGCCAGTAAAGCAGTCTTCTAGGAAAAACGAATCCGCAGAACTCTGCCTGAGAAGGTTGAAAGAGTGCAGGTGTTCTCATGTTGAGCCTTGATCTCCGGTTTAAAGTGTGATAGGACTAGACCTGAACACTGAAACATGTAGAAACGTCATTGAAAGGGAAAACACATTAAGGAAGTTTATGTATGTATTTATTTATTTTGAAATGTGTCACAAGAACATAGTCAGAAAGGGCTTTATTACCAAGTAATGAACTTGACAACATGAGCTTCCAGTGCAGAAGAAAGTACAGAGATGGTGCAAACATACATGGTGTGCAGACAAACGTGGAGATGGAATATAGCACTAATATAAATTAAACAGTGCACTACATACAGAAGTTCAAATATAGGGGGAAAATGTTTAATTGAATATGCAGTTTACAATGTACACTTACAAATGTCCAAATTTATAGTATAAATGCACTATATAATACCACATTCAGAAGTTTGGGGTTGGTATTTGAAATGTTTTTAATTTGTGTGAGATACAGTCTCTTATGCTTAATCAAAAATACAGTAAAAAAGTAATATTGTGCACGTTTTATTTTAATATATTTTAAAATGTAATCCAGAAAAAGCTTCAATATTCAGCATCATTACTCCAATCTTCAGTGTCACGTGATCCTTCAGAAATCTTTTGAATGTTGAAAACGATTGTGTTGCTTAATATTTTTCTGGAAACCATGATACATTTGATTGGATATTTCTTACTAACCCCAAACTTTTGAGCAGTGGTGTACTTTAAAAATGAATAGAAAGATTATCGAAACCCTTTCAGATAGTAAAGCACTAGTGAATCGTGCTCATAGTTATTTTTATGATATACATCTATAATTACTCTTCCAGCCTTAAATATCATAAAGTTGTATATTCATAAAACGAACACTTTAAAGAATGTTTCATATCAGATTGAGCCATCTTGACTTTTAGAATGGCTCGGCTTGTGTATATCAGACCCAGCAACATCTGGATTCAATCACAGTACTCCGGTCAGACAGGAGAGGTGTAGGGAGGCTGAAACTGAAATATCCCTTGTGTAGGCCACAGATATAAAAAGGCAAAACAAGGGAGAGTTCAGAGAATTTCATGGGCGTGTGTGAAGTCTGCTGGGACATTTCTGGAGAGAAGCTCGTGGATTCGGGGAACATGCGCTCTATAATCAGTGATTTGTTATTTTTACAAAAGTGCTGTTTTTTGCGGGTTTTATTTTTTTGCATTCACCGTAACTTAACACAAACCCTGCCTATAACAGATTAGTTTAGAATTTATTGTATTCATTGAATTTTTGGTTTTGTGGCTCGTCATGTTCAACATCTGTGCACCATGTTTTCTGGCACAGTGATTTTTCCTGTCGCTTTGCATCATGGTGTTGCTTTATCTGCTAAACAAGGCACTTCTGGGTTCTGGCATTTTTTTATTTTTGTGCATACTGTCAGCGGGAGAGGAAGTGAGAAGAGACTAGCACAGTGCCACTTCCCCCCGGAATTCAACAGATAAGGAGAGAGAAAAGGGGGAATGCTTTCACAGATGGAGTCTCAATGCAATCTGTCCAATTCAGCTCTTAACAAAGCTAGTGACATGAATATGAAATGATCAGAGGAGGGCAGAGGATCTAGGACAGGTTGCAGGCCAGACTCAAACCAGCATCTTCTGGATAAGCACCACAGCTCAGTGTTTCCATGGCAAGTTTCTATCTTAACCTTTTCACTTCTGTGGAAACTGTGGGAATCTTTCAGGTGTTCATTTGGAGTCTTTGTTGCACTGTACTCTCTCAATCAACACTAGGTACAAATGCATGACACAAATACTATTTTTACATTTATTTACAATGACTGTTCACCACAAAAATAAAAACCCTGTCATCATTTACTCACCCTCACATTCCTCCAAACCTGTATGACTTGTCAAACATGTATTATTATTACTATTTTGGAGCCTTTTAGATTTCTGTAATGACTTTGGTTTAGAAATGCTTTTCATTACATTTGAATTCATTATCAAAATATTAAAGATTATGTAAAAAAATGATGTAAAAATATTTTATGTCAAAAAATAAAAAGTAACTTTTGTATGACAAATCGCACGTCAAAGCAAAACACTTTTATCTTATAATGAGACGTCTTAATATGTTTTCAATTGGTAATAAAGGACAGCACAGATTAGATTATAGAACTGGAAGCATATGTAAAGCAAAATTCAATTTGCAATGCAATATTCAAAATGGCAATGGAGATTTACGTTTTCGTCACACGCTTCCGCCAATCCCCGCCTTGAAGCAATGATCGACGGAGGGTGGGCGTGGTCTGCTCGGAATGCATTTTCAAAGCCGCGTTGAATTTTGCTACAAATATCCTGCGGCGTCATGATGAGAAAGTGTCCTAACTGTTAGTTTAAATGCATTTAGGACAAATAACATTTAAATGAACTATTTCTGCTTGGAAACGTTACACATATCAAATGAATTAGGGTTATACATTTTGATTTTAATTTTGCAACTTATACAGAATTAAAATTAGTATGCAATTTCCATATTAGGATTATTGATTGATTGATTGATTGATTGATTGATATATTTTATTTCGTTCATGGATATTTTCCAACAAACTCACTTCACATCATCATATGCAATTTATATATCCATGATGAAAAGGAGGCAGGGAGAAGAATATCTTGTATTTCAAATTTTGCACATTCTGGGGTAATGGAAAATGTAAATTTTAAATACTGCATTTCAAGTTGAGTTTTGCTACACATATGCTTCCATAGGCCAGCGCAGTCCAGGTCAGTAGTGAGAAACACTGTTGACAACAGGAATTATAATTTTTCTGGGTAAACAATCATTTTAAATGACCTTGTAAAGGGCCCTACACTGATTATGACTGACTGATTAATGCTTAAACTGTGTATTCGTAGTATAGGGCAAAAGCCCAGTTCAAATTTTGACATTACAACCGTAGTGAACTTTAAACTCTCATGCAGTACAGTTGAGCTTACGCATGTTTATCTAGGCATGTTTGTTTAATGCATTTTACAATGCGTGTTGTCCCAAAGGATTGTTTCGTTAATGCTTTCTATGAAGCTTGTGTACATTATAAAGGTATTCTTAAGGCGTGATAATGAATGCATAATGCATTACAAAAAAGAAAATAAAAACCTTGTAATGTGTTAACATCTCATGAATAATCATAAAAACTGTTAGAATGCATTGTAATATATGCATATTTGTGGATCTAAATACTGTACTATATTTATATTGTTTATTTAAGATCTGCAGGGTACCTTACATCATCTTGTGTAGTATTGTTGTTATTATTATTACTTATACAGTAAGTGGCATTTGTCCACTTTAAATAAAGTAACACGTAAAATGACAAGATATGAGACTTAAAATGCATTATAACTAAATATAATCCATTGTAACATAAGTGGATTAATCGTGTTCGTTGTGTTATAAATAATCATACACATTATTATAACACATTAAAACTGTTCTTATGAATATTCATATGATGATACAACATATTATAAAGTTATGCATTTATCATAATGCCTTAAGAATACTCTTATAATGTATTATAAGTACAGGCTTCATAGAAAGTGTGACGCACATTTTTATGCATGCTGGTTATGAGTCCATGCAACTGCTGTGATATGAAAGATATGTGTTTTCATGAATGATTTTCTTCCTCTGTAGGTAAACTGCTGACAGTTGTTCTCAGCTGTTAACAAATACAACTCTGTGGTTGTGGAGAAAGCTGGCTGATATATGATCTGTACACACACTCCCACTTAAGGACAGTCTCTCTCAAACTGCACACGTGTCCGTTCATGACAGATGTCTTGTATTTCCAGGGCTTCCAGTCTGACTGGGTTAAATGCCAGCAGAGCAGTGCCGCTGGACCGTGATGTGTACTTTATAATCCACGCACACAAAAGCTGTGGGATGTGTCTGCTGGGGTGTAATGTCATGTGTGTGTGTGTGTCCTGCAGTGTGGGGTTACTCAGTGTTGAGTGTGACTCTGATTAGTGCGTTCGCTTTGACTGGTGTTTTTGTGGTGCCCCTGATGAGGAGTCGCTTCATGCGCAGAACACTCGTCTATTTCATCGCTCTGTCCATCGGAACGCTGTTGTCCACCTCCATCCTGCAGCTCCTGCCTGAGGTTCAGTATCCATCCACCCATTTCCACCCAAACACACCCAATCAACCGTGGATCAAGATTAATCTCTAAGGGCTGTCTGGAATTGTCGCCTTTTTCATTCTTTCTTTCTTCACACAATGTTTTCTCTCTTTTGACGAAACAAAATGTCCCTAACCACAGTAAAGATTTCCTTTTTCTGAAGCTTTTCCTCTCTTTTAAATAAAATTTCTCCCATGATCTTTCTGTTGGCACATTTTAGGCCCTTAACCTGTTAACTTTTGTTTCGTGCTGAAGGTTTCACTATAGCTGATAATTATGGATTTCAGCCTTTTTTTTAATCTTAAGTCATTTGCAGACTCATAGATCCATTGTATTTATTTCTTTTTTTATATTTATGTTTGTTTAAAAGTAATATTTATATATATATATATATATATATAATTTTTTATTTTATTTAATAAGTTATGTTTCTTTTACAACTACTGTTTATTTTAATTTTATTTATTGTTATTTTTATTATTTAAAAAAATATATCATTTTATCATATTTTACGCTTGGGGGATATTTTATTTTATTTTTTAAATTGTATTATTTAATTTTAGTTTTTATATTTTATTTTACTTTACTTTTATAACCTTAAAAGTAACTTCATCACTTTACTTTACTTTTATAACCTTTTTTTAAAACCTTAATTTTATTTTATTTATTTTCACTTTGTTTTCCATATATATTTCCGGTGTGTTTCTCTAGTATGAATTAATTCTATATATTTGTGCAGGGGCTAATTTTCTGTGTTCCTGCCAGTTAATAACAATGACCCCTTAAAGAACAGATATTAATATTGCTAGAAGCATAGAAAGCTTGGATGTAGCTTGAGAGCTGTAGAAGTTTAGTTTTTTGGCTTTCACTTTTTCTGATCCTCCGCACTTTTCAGATTGTTTCTCTAGCACCGCCTTTAAAGTAGACCACTAACACTACTTTTATTCACTGGCTCATTGGTTATGGAAATGGCGTCTTCATTAAAAGAGCTAATGAAGCGCTGCGTATCCCAGAATGCTCTCTGTTGGTACAGGAACACCTACCTTGTGCGTGCTGGGTGTTGATGGTTCATTGGTGGGTCAACATGAATACGGGTGTTTTCAGTTCCTCTGTTGCCTTGGGACTTTAAGGAGGTCTAGAGGAGTAGGAGTATGTTGAGCTGCCCCTTCAGCTTTGAATGACTATCAGTGACCTCATGTCTCAAGGCATCATTTGTTCTTTGATGGTCAACAGGAAGCCATCTCCCCCTACTTCCTCTGTGAATGAAACACAATGGATTTTAAAATGTGAACAACATACACTACCGTTCAAAAGTTTTGCTTTTAAAAGAAGTGAATGGTTTTATTCAGCAAGGGTGTGTTAAATTGATTAAAAGGGAGTTTGCTGTTCGTCAAAGAACACAGTGAAATAAGAAAAGCTGAAAATTCAGCTTCTCCAATTTCTGAAAGTTTACAGTATTACTGTTTTACTGTATTTTTGAAGAAAAGAAGAAAACATTTGAATGGTAGTGTCATAGCATGACTCTGAAATGTATAAATTGACATCAAATCTGTAAATGCATTTCATGAATAAGTGTATTTTAATGTGGTTGCATGAATTAATTTGATCATTCAGTGGCCCACAGAGCTTAATTGTTTCCCTTCAGGCAGTAAATCTCACATTTGAGATTATGAATGTCAACCTTTCACCTAGTATTAATTATTCTGCTGATTAATTCAAATATTCTTTCTTCTTTTCCCCCCTTCTTTTCCACTCCCCTTGTTCTGTCTGTCCTCGGGTTGTTTGGCCAGTGTGGGGCTATGGGTTCCTGTGTGTGACAGTGATATCTCTGTGTTCACTGGTCGGGGCGAGTGTGGTTCCCTTCATGAGGAAAACCTTTTACAAGCGGTTGCTGCTGTACTTCATAGCCCTGGCCATTGGTACTCTGTACTCCAACGCACTCTTTCAACTAATCCCAGAGGTAGAGCGGACACAGCCAGACAGACTTACACATGTCTAGTTTAGATTGTAGTTCTAGAGTCTGGTGCTTAAAGGAACGTTTCACTCAAAAGGAAAATGTTGAAATGACTTGCCCTCATGTTGTTCCAGAATTTATGTACAGAATGAAAGTATTTCAGGCAACGTGTAGAAAACTCCTAGTGCTATTTTGAGGTTTTATCTTTATCTTTTTTGTGTGTGCAAAATATTTCTCAAATAACTATATATATATATATATATATATATATATAAAAGTGGAATAGCCAAACGGTTTTCTATACAACAAATTGGATTTTGCTTCACACTATCAAGCTCCAAAAAGGTAAAATAAATAAATACAATTATAAACAATTGTAAAACGATTAATTGCAATCAATCACATTATATACTGTATACATCCAAGTATATACTGAATGTGTGAGCGTTTATATGTAAATAATACATATACACAGTACAGGCACATTTATTACGTAAACCAATACTTTAATTTTTGAATGCAATTAATCATTTCACAGCGCTATTTAAGAGAAGAGTTTATACTCAAAAATGCTTGTAGTACATGATCTTTCTCGACGTTTCCTGAAGTCAATAGAAGTTGGTTTGGTGTGGCTTTGAATCATCATGCAATCTTATTGTATGCAAAATAGCAGATTGCGCATTCTGCAAAAACTTGGCATTTTTCTGGAACAACGTGAGGGTGGGAACCGATGAAAGGATTTTCATTTTCAGGTGAACCTTCCCTTTAAGCACAAAAATAACTCGGTGGTTCTCCCCAGCTGGAAGGCTAGAAAATAGAGCATAAAACAATCAATAACGTTTGTATTGATCCATAGTTGTTGGTTTTGTTCTCACAGGATGTATTTTAAAATCATTGAAATGAGCGTTTCATGCTGATTCAGGCTAGATGGAATGGAGCTGAAGCACACATTTAAGTTTTACGTTTATCTGACTGGGAACTATTCAAATACCTTTCATTAAAACCTGTAAGTGAATGGCCCAATTTGTGAAAAATCAAAAATCGGAGGTGAAAAGCCAAGCAAGATGGGGGGAAGCCCTGAGGCATTAGTGAATTACACAAAGACCCAATCTAAAATAAAGCCCATACTCGCTCTTCATGACAGCTTGAGAAAGAAATGTGAGGAATACTGCTACAAAAGCCTTCTTGTGATTGTTCCTGGTGTCAAGGAGAGCGATTATGGCTTGTATTTAGATTGGATCCATACTGTTCTGTACTGCACACATTCAGTTTTTTAATACATTATATGCAGCTTTCTCTGCCGGTCAAAGGTTTGGGGTCTATTTATATCTTGCCGAGGCATTTTTTCCATACAACTTAAAAAAGGCCTCTTCTATTTGAATAATTCCTGTTAAAGCTGAATATTTATCAGTATTCAGTGTCACATGATCCTTTGGAAAATATTACAATATGCTGATTTGGCAAACTGCTTTTCTTGTGGAAACTTTTTTTTTTTTTTTTAATGGAAAAAAACCCTGACAAAACAACAGCACTGTAACTAAATAAGTCAACAAAATATTTATATATATATTTTATAATATATATTTTACTGACCCCAAACTTTTAATTTGTAGTGGTGTAACAGTTTGTGATTCAAGGTTAATAGTGAATGCTGTATTATTTTAAATTAGTTTGAATGAAATTGTTTTTGATGTCTTAAAACGTGCTTTTTGTGTATATAGGCCTTTGGATTCAACCCCATGGAGGATTATTATGTGCCCAAGTCTGCAGTCGTGTTTGGAGGATTTTACCTGTTCTTCTTTACAGAGAAGATTCTGAAGATGATCTTAAAGCCGAAAGACAGGGTGAGTTTGGACTAATGGTCTGTTGGAGTAAACCATGAAACAGTTGCTTTGGCAAACAGCTTTATCTGACATTGTTATTGTGACATGGGTTCGCGGTGACATTAAACAAAAAATGTTTTAAAGTTCAAACTCATGAAGTTTTGCAGTGGAATGTGTGAACAGTATGTAAAATATGTGTGTGTCTAGGTTTAGCTCCTCAAGGCCTGCGCTGTTCATTCTGACATGCCTCGAAAGACAACGTGCAAAAAGACAGGGACCCAAAATCTTAATAGTCGTAAGAATACATTATCCTTTTTGTTGCAGTCTGTAATTGTTTGGCCAAATCTTTTAGCATCAATGGGAAGGTATATAATTGAGCTATTTTTCTGTTGAGAATGGTTGTAATGCAGCGCCCTCTGGTGGAGAGCTGACCTGAGTGATCTCGCTGGTTTGTGTGAAAACAACATGGGGAGAGAAACCGATGCAAGATTGAGCGATTTAAAAACAAAAATTAACATTTTAAATGTTAATAATATTTACAGGTAACCACTGCAATAAAATCAAAATAGATTTACGAGTTCCAGTCAGGAGCCTTGCTGCTGCATTTAGGGCCAGTTGTAAACATAGATGAGCAGTTAATCATATCATAAAGTGGATTACAGCAGTCCAAGCGAAAAATGCACGAATTACATTTTCCAATTTCTTTGTCGATAAGAATAATTTCGGGTGACGAGAATGAATAAACACGACTTCATCAATAAACACGTTTGATTTTTTTTGCACAAAGAGTAATCCATGGAGTCAAATGACCAAAGATGTAATTACTAGCATTCAAAGACATATGTTTAGTTCCTGAATGCATGCATACAGATCTCCTAGTGTATTAACTCCATTTGGTTTAAAATAAGATGCAACTAGATCTTCAGCATATAAACAGAAAGCAGTTCCGGTAACATTCTGCAATAAGGTTCAATAGTGAACACTTACTTAACAACATCAGGTAACATGAACTAAGAATGACTTTTAATAATCTTAGTTAATGCTAATTTCAGCAATGACATATGCACAAGTTGTGTTTATTATTAGTTAATGCACTGCAAGCTAACGTGAACTAAAAATGAGTGATTGTATTGTTATGAACTAACGTTAACATGGATATAAATGCTGTCATAAATGTATTGTTCATTGTTTGTTCGTGTTAGTTAATACATTAGCTAATGTTAACAAATGAGACCTTATTGTAGTGTTACAAACCGAAAGGTATATAACATAAAAAGAGTCGGTGCCAGAATAGAGCCCTGAGGAACACCGCGAGACGAGGGGCGGTGGAAGAATAGTACGCACTGAAATCTTTTAGTGTGATAAAAAGGAGCTTCTTTCTTCACTCTCGTTTTGTGGTTTGTTTTCTGCTTGCATTTCTTCTCATATAATGATCTATTTTGTTAGGGAGGGCATGGCCACAGTCACTTTCCTGCGGAGCGCTATGCAAGCTCTAATGGAGATTTGGAAGATGGTGTGATGGAGAAACTCCAGAATGGAGAGGCTGGAGGAGCATCTTTACCCAGAGCAGAAGGAGATGTCAGAGGACTCGGAGAAGACGACAAAATGCTCAACACTGGTCAGACGGTACAGGTGAGGAACACTGTGAGCGTTTACATGATAAATGATGTAATGTTTGAGAGTAGATGTGGTAGTTTCAATTGATTGGGCTTAAGCCTCACTCACAATTATATCCCTTAAAAAACGAGCTGAAATCATAATTGAACCTATTTTGTTCAGTCACGTTAATGTCATGCCAGAATTATTATAATTATGAGTTTCCAGCTTATAAAAACTTTCCGGGATTTATAATTACAGCTTGGAAACTGATTGAATGCTCTGACTTTTTTCATTCATCTGTTAATAATGACTAATGACGTCATGTAAATAAAAAACTGAATTTAATAAATGTGTATGTAGATGTGAATAATATTATAGTCATTTTGCTGTCGTTAACAGCGAAGCCCGTCATGCCGAGAGAGTTGCCATAGAAACATATTTTTCTGTGAATAGCATCTCAGGGTTGTCTTCTTGTAATTGCCATAATTTCAGCGTGATGTTAACGTGACATGATTCGTCAGTGTGTGTTGGGACAAAATGACTGACCATCTCCATCTAAAACAACTTTTTCTGATCTCAGCTACAAGAGCACTGCAGAATCTCAAATTCTAATGGAGAAAATAAGTGCTAGACTACATTGAACTCTAAAATAATTTTTTATTTAATCTTTACAGTCAATTTAACACATACTTACTGGATAAAACAGAAATACAAAAACATACTGATTTCAGCTGTACTGTATATTATTATTAAAGATTTCTATTTTCAATAAATGCCATGTATTCATCCTACACAGTTATCACAGCTTACAAAAAATATTAAGCAGCACAACTGTTTCCAGCATTCATAATAAATCAAATAATAGTAATAATAAGAAATGATCTCTTCCGTAAATCTAGCACTCTCTATTCTAATTCTATTTCTTTATTCATTTACTGCTAGTCTAATCTTTTTGTATTCTATATATATTTGTTCTTTTTAATTATTAGATAATTGTCACAAGCAAGAAAGGCCTCTAACACTAGCTTGCTCTATTCTTATATATTGTTTTCTTTTTATTTGTTATATAATTTTAAAAAAGCTAGCTGAGACTTGTTATAGCACTTGCATATCATTTCTATTTTGTTGATTTTGATTGGTTAATGTAAATCAGCATATTTCTGAAGGGTCATGTAACTCTGAAGATGCTAAACAACTTACATTTTGCATTATATTCAAATAGAAAACAGCTGTTTTAAACGTAACAAAATTGTGCGGTATTAATATTTTTCCTGCATTCGTGAGCATCACCTTCAAGTCTCTGAACTGTGTATTTCCTGTGCATGTCTTGATGTTTGTGTCCCTGCTGCAGGACTCTCAGAGTTCGGGTGGTGCTGGAACGGGTGGATGTTATTGGCTGAAGGGCAGGGCGTACTCTGACATCGGCACTCTGGCGTGGATGATCACGCTGAGCGACGGTCTGCATAATTTCATCGATGGTTTGGCTATCGGAGCGTCCTTCACTGCTTCTGTGTTTCAGGGCATCAGTACATCGGTGGCCATTCTGTGTGAGGAGTTTCCACACGAGTTAGGTAAGTGTGATGTGACCGATCCAGACCGGCCCCGATCGCGAGTTTGAGTCTGTTGTCATGTAAATGCTCTGCTGTCTGTGTGTCCAGGTGATTTTGTAATCCTGCTAAACGCCGGCATGAGCATCCAGCAGGCGCTCTTCTTTAACTTCCTGTCAGCGTGCTGCTGTTACCTGGGCATGGCCTTCGGCATCCTGGCTGGGAACAACTTCTCTCCTAACTGGATCTTTGCTCTGGCCGGAGGCATGTTCCTCTACATTGCACTGGCTGATATGGTAAGAATAGGATGCCGATTTTTGCCTTTTTTATTGATTGATGAAGGTGTGTTTCTAAGGTCAGTGAGGTGTGAAAGGTTATTACTAGTGCTTTTTTATGAAAGTCTTAATTTGTCCTCCTGAAAGCTCTAAAAAGGTCTAAAATCAGAGCAGACAGGCATTAAATGTTGCCTGCACTTTCCAGTACAGATATCTAAACTTTCTTAAATCAAGATATGTTTACTTGAGACATACAGCGAAGAAAGTAAGTCTTGTTTTCTGAGAAATTGATCCAAATTAAGTCGTGTCTGTGCAGTATGATAATTGTTTTCTGTATGAATTAAGTTGACTTTTTTCCAGCTGAATGGCAGATATTTATTCAGTCCAGGGTGGAGTGCCCTCTGGTGGAGACACTAACTGCAGATTGATTTTTATTTTTTTATAAATATAAATATAAAGAAATTATTAGTGAAAAACACTAGTAAAACAAATTATTTAATAGAATATTAATATTTAATATAATATTTAAATAATAACTAAGTAGTACTAACTCCAAAAACATTTTTTTTACAATTTTATTTAAGCAACAAATCAGTTTATTGCATGTGACACTGAAGACTGACGTAACGGTGATGAAATTTCAGATTTGCCATCACAGAATGAAATTATATTTTAAAATATGTTCACATACAAAACCTTTGTTTTAATTTTTTTTTTAAATATATATATATATATATACAATATCATTTGTAACAGTTTTTTGATCAAATAAATGCAAGAGGATAAGAAATTTGCTAACTATGAAAACAGAAGGGCATTATCCCAAAACTGACGCTGTTGATTTGGTTATGTTTCTCACAATCCATATGTCTTCATATTCTTTTTTCCCTCTCCGCAGTTTCCGGAGATGAATGAGGTGAGTCGTGAAGAAGAGGAGGCCGGAGGAAGTGGCTCTCTGTTAACTTTCGCCATCCAGAATGCAGGGCTGCTCACGGGGTTCGCCATCATGCTTGTACTGACCATCTACTCGGGACAGATAGAGCTTTTATAGCAGAGGATTTAAATACTCAGACGCTAGAGGACTATCTCAGCACCCGGACTAAACCCTGAGACAGACTTCAGTTTCAGCCAGCTGTGCTGGCTTGTTTTAAATCGTTTGCCCAGCTGGACTAGGTCATGACACAAATAACAAAATGTTTTGGCCATAGTTTGTGCTCCGAATAAACCCTGGACTGTTAAAATGAGGCTAGAACTGACTGACCTGTGAACTTCGCTTCACATTCATCCAAAACCCAGGACTTATTGATGGATGTCCTGCCATTCATCTAGTTTAGGTCTCGTTCTTTTGCCTCAAAGCTTTAGGACACAGTGATGTCCCTGTACCGTGTGGATTCTACATGTTCTCATTACTTCATTTCTTTCCCTCAAAGACGAGCCTGACCATGAGCTTTAGAGTATTGTCCACTGACGCGTGTGCAACGGATGGGACGAAACTCGTTTTACTGACATTCGTAGGTTGTCTCCTATGCTTCATACCAAGTGGTTTTATTCTAAAGAAAAATTCTAAAACTAAATAATACCAGTGGCCTAGAGACAAGATATAGATGTAGACTAGTTAGTTAGCCCTCATGATTCTACTAAACTGAACGTTATGTAGGTCACTTGGGTCACGTAAATAGGTTTTAGTTTAGGTACAAAGCAGTGTCTGTTCACTAATATATCCCTGTTTGATTTCCCCCCTCAAAGCCATTCCATAATAGCAAGCGAAAACAGTACACACTTGAAACATTAAGGCACTCATTCTTTTGTTATTATTTTATATCTTTTACAAAAAGCAGAGACCAAGGTTCATCCAGAATTTTTTCCTTTAACTTCAATCTTTCCGTTTATATGACCAATATAAGTGGTGCATACTTTTTAAAATGCCCTCCTAAAATACCCAATTTTTCTTTAACACTGCGTTTTAAGTGTCACAGATCACCAGTTATCGTTACCTTTAATTATGCGAATGCATAAAACACCTTTTATCTACATCCTTTCATTTGATTTGAATGCAGTACTCTTCAAAATAAAATAAATAATTAGGAAATGCTGCAAAATGTGTAGTGTTTCTACAATCATATGATCATTCCTTATAACCTTTCCTTTCCTTGCATTGCACTACAGCACAAATTGTTAGAGCTCTTTGCTAACGAAGCATCTCGACTGACAGAAATTGGATTTTAAGCTGAATTGTGTAATTTCTGCGCCAATAGTTTAGTCAACGCTATTCTAAAATTCAGACTGTTTAAAAATAGATTTCCTGATCACTATTGTATTTCAATATTTGAAATATTGTTTTTAAATTCAGTGCTTAGAAAAAAACATCTAGTTATATCTAACTAACATTATATCTGTGGGATAGAAGTTTTTAGGCTTGAAGTGAAAGTCGGTTCCTATAAATATCCAGGAATATAATATTATATATAATCTATGATACAGATGTTAAATTACTATGCAGCAGCATACAATTTTAGTGGATAGAATAAGGTATGAGATTATTCAGAAATCGACCATCTTTGCTCGCTGTAGATCCCTGGCTATCACTTTGGTTTTCCATTATGCTTCCATTGCGTAATATTCATGCTGGTAATATATTTGTATCATCTATTGCACTGCTAGTTTAACGGTGTGATACAGCCTGACACCCCAGTTTGCTTTTGAGCAAATAATTAAAACATCATTCATTCATCATTACAAGGTCATTTTAGCTCTGGGCGTAATACTGTCTTATGGTCAACAGATCTGATTGTAACTTTTTTTCAGGGCCAAATTTGCGTTGTTCCCTTAGACTATCAGCGTTATTTTCTTTGTGTGCAGCCGTTGTTTCAGCTGGCGTTTTATTGCTATGCATCGACACGTCCTCTGAAGTGAGTTTATGCCTTAAAGAGAGGAGGTAGTCTAAACGCCATCATTCAGTGGTGAAATGTTTTAAGTTTTTGTACTTCATTTTAAATTTAGTAATATTTAAAAGCTATTTTGTAGTGTAGAATGTGTGTGAATGTCTGATTTATGTATTTTGTCATCAGTAATTCATTGTATTTAAATAAGAGAGAGATGTTTTGTTTTTTGTTGTTGCAAGTTAGTTTGTGAGCAAATCAACTTTTTATTTTTTTTTGTGGATGATAAAGCTAGTACCTGTTATGATGACGGCATTATTTTAATTACTGTAAACATCTCAAGTGTTGTGTCATATGCAACATGTGAAACCTGATTGCTGGTGTTTTTTGGGTTGTTGTTGTTGTTTTTCTTTTGCAATATTAAGCCATGAGCTTTAAGTTTGTCTTTTGTGCAATGAAAAAATGAAAAACAATACAATCTGATCCAGAACTGAATCTTCTCATTTATTTAATGATTTCTTGGTTTCTCTATTTAAAAAAAAAAGGAAAAAAATATATTTATTTATTTATTATGATAATTTTATTTTATTATTATGATTTTTCTTTTTACAAGCAACTTTTGTTGGACTTTTGTTGATTCTGCTTTTAATTTAAGTTTGAGATGGACCTCAGTAATTAACTATTCATTAGGTTTGTACTTTAATTTCCTTTAAAAGGTCCTTCAATTCTTATTGTATGTAGTGATGAGTAAAGAACCGCGCGCACTTTCAGAATTGATCGAAACTTTCCGTTTCTTTGAGCGAGTAGGCTACATTCGTAAAATAAATCTCTCATTATTCATTTTAAAGAAACTTTTTGTACCCAGACTACCTTAGACGGCCATTGATTTTTGTTAGTTAACCCTGAGATAAGGGAAACTGGGTTTTCCATTTCAAAAAGGCAGGTTTGTCAAACTCGGGAAAGCAGGGTAACTCGAGCCTGTTTCTGAAAGCGAGGTAACTATTACTCAGTCAGTTACCGTGGTAAGTTACTCTGTGAACCTAACCTGGTCGGGAGCAGGTTTTATTCTCTAAACTCGGAGTTTCTGTTTCTGTTCATTTTCAGCTGCTGACATGTTCTTTTAATACCTGCAGGATTGCACCTACGTGACAATTACAATTAGATTCAATAACATAGTTTTAAGTTTTACCTTTGATATTACTGCAAAAAATAATATTAGCTTAAATAATATTAATATTA
>JAUMHR010000049.1:765695-776719 GCA_032361145.1 Enteromius fasciolatus | reverse complement strand
ATGAAGGTGTAGAACCATCTCGAGGATGATCAGAAGAAATGGACCGCACCGGAGTTAAATATATGAGTGTCACAGCATCTGAATACTTATGACCCTGAGATATTTCAGGTTTTCTTTTTTACTAAATCTACAAAAATGTCAACAATTCTGTGTTTTTCTGTCAATATGGGGTGCTGTGTGTACATTAATGAGGAAGAGAAAAGAACTGAAATGATTTTAGCAAATGGCTGCAATATAACAAAGAGTGAAAAATGTAAGGGGGTCTGAATACTTTCCGTACCCACTCTATGTTCTTCACAGAGAAAAAAAGGTGCAAGCGCATCACTTATTTCTCCTCGTCCATTTTCACACTCAACCTTGTGAGATTTCCTATTAGAGATGCATATATATTTGTGTTTAAGTTTAAATAGCGCTTGCATAATTATTCTAAAAAAAAAACAGACATTAACTGACTCTTTTCTAACCTTTTCCGCCCCCCACTCCAGTAATTTCCCCTCCTTTCTCCTCTTACCCCGGTTGTAAAGCCTCTAGCTGTCAGTTAGATCATGTCTAGAGTTTCAGCCATGGGGGGTAATATGTCTCACCTGCCCCCCATAAACCCATCCCTCTTTCATCCTGTGGGGGAAGGTAATCAGAGAGTGCACACCTGTATTGAGAGAGATGTCCCGCTGCTCTCCAAACGCACTGATTAAACTCAAATCTGTGACGCCATCGCACCATCACAGACCCCTATATTTGTGGTCACACAGGCAGGTAATCAGGGCCTCTAGTTGTATGCAGGTAAATGTGTCACAGGACATTACTAACTCTAGTCTTCATGCTAGGACACTTTTAAGCAAGCATTCGAATATGTAAACTCCCGAGACACAATAGCTTTGCTTCAAAAACTGTGTTCCTAAGTGCCGTCCTAAGTGGGACTGAACTAGAATAGCACTGGAAATAATTTGCTATTGATTTTCACATTAGATTGTTACTAAAATAACATCATAGTTATTTTTCCTGAGTATGTCCATTCTACAGATAGATTTATACAGTAAGAGCCATCTTGGAAAGACTTATAATGTGTTGGTAAAGGTGTCTACACTATGTAGGCAACCTAATATGTTTTGGAACAGAGCTGTTGTTTGTGCTGTATTGTTTCATATTAATTTATGTATGTGTTTGTTTATTTATTTGCTATGTATATTCGGAAAACTTTTTAAACCAACAGTTATTCGAAGTTTAATAAATGCACTAAAATAATTTCTTGGGAAAAAAATCTAGCTTCTGTAAGATTCTGTAAGAGTTATAGTTAAAGTTAGTGTAGTGCTGCCATTATTAGTTTAATTTAAGAATAATAGAAGTCATCATCAGTGTAAAACATTCTGAGGATTTTCCCCCCTGTTAGGATAGAAAAACATGTACACTGAACTGCATGAGAAAAATTTGTCATCCTATAGATGTGGAGAAAAGTAATATTTATAGAACAAATATTTAAACATCCTTAAAAGATAAACCTCCAGGAGAAGCTGAATTACATATTTCCAGAGAAGTCCAGAGAAAATCATTCATTTTTGTATTTTTAAAAAATAAACGTTATCAACTTTTTATATGATATGCGTTTTGATATAATTTACTGTTTTCAAAAAATGGCAACTGTAAAATAATCATAAAGGAAAGACTTTAGAATAAGTAACACTAGTTAAAGATGCTTTAAGATGCTTATTAATAGTTAGTGCGGTAGTTATTAAGTTTAGGTATTGGGTAGGATTAGGGTTGTAGAATAAGACATTAATGAGTGATTAATTAGCACTAATAAATAGCTAACATTCTAGTAATCAGCATGCTAATAAGCAATGAATAGGTGTAACCGTAAAATAAAGTGTTACAATACTATGAAAGAAAGTGTGAATATCGTTAATCTTTTCCTGTCAAGTAAGGTTTTTTATTTTTATGATGGATTAATTAATAAGGTCATACTTTATATTAAGTGTCTTTTAAGGTGTAATTCACCTAAAATGAAAATCCAGTCATTAATTACTCACCCTCATGTCATTCTAATCCTGTAATATATATATATATATGTAGGTATGTACAATGTATTTATTGTATCTGTGTTGTATCGCTAAACATATAGTTTTGTGGCATGTTTAGGATTAAAGATGAGTCAACAGTGTTTAAGTCTGATCACAGATAAAAAAGTAAATGTACATTTGTCTGTTACTTCCACTACACTTCAGTTACTCCTTTCTGTAAACATGTGTATGCTGTGATTGTGAGGTGTGTGTGTCTGTCTTTGTCGCCACATATGTATCTGTGTCGGCATCATTGTGTTTCTTTTGTTCCTGCTGTGTGTGCATGTGTGTGAGTTACGTGCTTACCTGACAACCAGACAACCTGGTACTTTCCAGCGATTGGGTTTCCGAGCATGCCTCAGCAGGCCTTTCTCCCTCCCACTGCAAACTCATTAACACACACACACACACACACACTCTCTCTGATGTGCTTTTAACGGTTCCTCGTTCTGGTCCTATCACACATCAAAGTCAGAGCTGGGGCCCGCACGGGAGAGATGGTTATCACTAAACACTTCTACCCACTAAACATTTACTGTATTTCACAATTATGAAGGCTGATGGAAATTAGTTTATACAGTGCTGCCAAATTCACATTAAATATTTGGGCTTGGGTGAGAAAGACAAATCGCTCGTATCTAAAAGAATGGTTTCTAAATGGGTTCTTCAGCACCTGAGGTTTAGTTGCTAGATACTTTATTTTGGTCCATACTTGAAGCTGTCTGCTCCAGATGTACATATAAAGACACTGATCTGCTTTCAAACTGCTTCTCATATCGTTGGGCTGTGATTTATACATGCAAGAAAAAGATGACAGCCTTAATGAGCTCTAGGAATGCCATATAGAAAACGCCTCGAGGATGTTTCTGAACATAATGGTGCGGACAGATCCAAAGAGCCAGGACTTTCTGTACACCTGTGGGTAGCCAAAGGGAGACCTGTGTGTGTGTGTGTGTGTGTATTTTTAAGACAAAGTCGTTTCCCAAAAGTGAGCTACTTCTGACAAAATCTCCAAAAAGCACAAAACCAGTCACGGGTATATTTGTAGCAATTGCTAACATTATGGGTCAAAATGATAGATTTTTCTTTTATGCCAAAAATCATTAGGATATTAAGTAAAGATCATGTTCCATGAAGATATATATTTTTTTAATTCCTATCGGGAATATACCAAAACTTCATTTTTAATAAGTAATATGCATTGCTAAGAACCTTATTTGGACAACTTAAAAGGCGATTTTCCAAGTATTTTTCCAAAAAGTTGTATCATGACCAAATATTGTCCTGTTCTAGATTTCAGATAATGTATGAATCTCAGTTTCACAAAATTGACCCTTAAGACTGGTTTTGCGGTCCAGACAGAGTCACATTTATCTTTATATAATAATATATTATATATAAATGTCCCCATTTAGATAGCTAAGTGAGTGTGTGTGTGTGTGTGTGTGTGTGTATGCATGCAAACATGTAATTTCAGCACCTTTCTTTCTTCATGATAACGCCATTCTGATGTCTGATGATTATATTATATTATTAACGACTGTGTTTTGTATTTCCAGAGAGGCGAGGAAACAACAGAATGACAAGGTGACCTATCAGCAGCCTGGGTCACATCTGTGACGCGCATCAGAGAGTACATCCTTAGACATTTGTAAAAAGATTTTAATAACAGTATTTGACTTGTTTAAATATTATGTTTTTAATTTAACATTCTTTGTTTGAACATTAATTTTTGTCTGTGGACAGTAGTTTAGTTTGTGTTTTGACTGATGATCAGATTACTAGCTGCCTCTAGAATTGCCCGCCTGGTCTCTAGCATATGAACAGACTGCACCATGTCCTGAGGATAGTAAACAATACATCTGTTCCAAAACCTATTCAGGTGCCCATTTTAAGGCATCATAGAAGTGCTTCTAAAATCAAAATGATGATTCTGTCTAAAAATAAAAATGTTCAGTGGGTCTAGCAAACATGTATGGTTGCTAAATGTAAGTAAAACGGCACTGTAAAAAAAGACATTGCAAAATGCATGTTATTACATTACTTTAACTCATTTTTTCTAGTTAGTTTAATATAATTTAATTTAAAATTGCACCTAAAAATGTAATTCAGTAACTGATCTTAAGTTGAAATAAAATGTTCCATTTATATATTTTATTTTGTTTAAACCTTTAAATATGAAAAAATATGACCTTTAAATATTGCAAAAATAGATCTAGGGTTTTTTGTTTTTTTGGTGTAGGTGCACCAGAATAATATACAGATGTCAGCTGATATATATTGCAATAGTATATATTCATTCTATTCTTTAAGTCAGTCAGTGAGTGTCGGTCTCTTTTGGATTCAGTTGCATTTAGTATCCTGTGAGAGCGCTGCATGTGTTGCCATCTTTTTACATTTCCACCAGTTTGACTTTGAAATAAATCCTCATACTGTGTTCGTTTTGTCTCGTTTTACACACACATACCACAGAAACACTGGCGTAACAGAAGCTGGCTCTGGATCAGTGTAGAAGGGCAAATGTCCACTAAAACGTATCCATGTTCTAGCCACAGCTCCCCATACGGCACTTGCACTGGAGTAACTTTTCCTTGGGAAAACAAACGTGGGAAGTGGGAGGAATGCGCGGCCCATGCCCTGATGACTGAGCGATAGATGGTCAGCAGCTCACCCCAATTAAAATGATATGCACCGCTTGACGAGAAGTGTTTCCACTGTGTAGGTGATTTGAGCGCCCTATCCCTCTTGCAGATGTGGGACGTGTCTTTTGCCAAACATTCGTTTCTTGAAAACGGTGAAACTGTCCTGGAGCTCTACACCGGTGGTCCTCACAGATAAGACGTTTAATCACACTTTGCTCCGGTTTCAGATCTTAGCCTGCGTTGGGAAGGAGATGTTGCTCACTCGGGGTTAGACTTCAGATGAGATGAATGCGTTCTTTCAGTGCGCTTGCGTTTATTTAGCTCGATTAGTTTAACTGAAGTGAAATGCAGGTAAATCTCTCTGATTTGTTCTGGCCTGTTTACCTTCAAAGCACAGATTTCTCATTACATTACCCTTTTATCGTGTTGAACTGTGGGATTTAGTACTTCTTGTGTTTGCCTGACACTTCTGTGCAGGTGTAAATGCTCATAAATCTCATTCATCAGCTTCTCATCCAGAGAGATCGGGATTCCCAGACTCCACTTGGTTCTGATTGAAGAGTAATGGAAACATCTCTTTTGGAGTTTCACCTGTTCTCCGCTTATATTGTACACTTTTCAGACCTGTCTGCAAAATGTTTGTGTGTTTAGATTGAGTTGGGTGTACGAATGAAGGCCATGCTTACAGTGTGGTGCTTACTTTCTGCCACTTTACTTCAAGATGTCTACCTGAACTATGAAAGAAAGGGCAGGATCTGGCTGCTGAAGAATAGTCACATTCTTTAACTTTTTGACTGTAAAGCGGTTCTTTAAAAGGAGGTTCTGTCCAATGAGTCTGAGGAAATGCTGCAGATTTATGAACTCTTTACTTAAAGCATTTGTGTGCAATGCATTATAAAATTAATGCACATTATACAATCTCGTAAATAATTGTAACCACAGTTGATACATTATCAAATGATTGTTACACTATGCATTTTAAATTTGGTTGTAATTTTTCATGACAAGTTGTAATGTATTCCAATGCACTTTATGAGTAATTGCCATTTTAATAACCCTTTATAGTGCATCATAAATAAAGGCTTTAAGTAAAGTGTTCATATAGCTTACTGAGAAGCTGTTAAAGCTTTATACGTCTGCAGAGAGATTGTATTTTTATACTTATATTTTTCTGATATCTGTTCAGGTCAATGTGATTTATTATATTTTATTGAGAGTTAAAACTAGCTTTTGGCTAAAAATATATATATATATATATCTATTTTCTATCCATTTAGATTAAGTAGCACTAAAGTTTTCATACTTTTTATTATTGATTTGTATTTTCATAATTTATTTTCTTCAATAATAAAATATGGTATTAGTGAGAATGATTTCTAAAGAAATATTTAGCTTTTCTTTAAAAAAACCCCAAAAGGAAATAGTAAACAGTCTTTTACAATATTTTACATTATTTTTTTTTGACTAGTTTTGATGAAATAAATGCAGCCTTGGTGAGCATTAAAGAGAATTTCAAAAGATCAGTCTGATGCCAAACTTTTGATCGGTGCTTTATATCTTCAGTTCTTGAAAACAGATTGTGAAAATATATTTTCTCTAACTTTGCACGCTTAAACATTTATGCTAAAATGTGCTTGTTCTCTATTGCGAGGAGCATTTTGCTTATTTGCAGTGCAAGTGTTTGGATGAACATAAACATGAATGTTTGGAGGGAGAGTAAATATTCATGAACTCCTGAGAATGGCTCATTTTTGAGCTCACCATTCCCTCAATGTTTTGAGCGGACCACCTTACACGGCCCACAACTGCTAAAACAAACAGATAAAAAAGAGTGAAATGGGAGCGAAGGGCAACTGTGGATTTAATGAGATGAAGCGTAGACTATTGACCTCTTATTTTGACTCACATTTATCACATCCTCACCAGAGCTTTCCAGAACTTTTGGAGTGGGCAGGCAGCGTGTCTTTCATCATCTCCTGAGTCACTTCTGTTTTTAACGTTCGGCGTCATGCTGCGGAGGCCACAGGAAAGGCCTGCACCTCGCTTTACTACACCACAGAAAAAACACTCACTCCTCCCTCGCACATGCATTCCCTCTTTCCATTACAACGGAAACCATTAGAGCTCCCATCAATCTGCCACCGTTTTGAGGTAAAGCTCCAAGAATCGGCAGCTGCAGAGACGTGCCAGCACTGCGTATGGAAACTGGGAAATGATAAATATGTAAACGCTTCTTTATATCCACCGACATTGTCTCAAGCTTTTTTCCGAGGGCATGCAAAAATTCTCAGTGACCGGAGACTGTTCTTTTTGTTTCTTCCGTTCCCTCCTCGTTTCTCTTTGCCAAGCAAGCTTGAAGACAGCATGTAATCTCTGGTGTCTTAATTCAATTAAGGCCTATCGTATTTCTTCCATCCCTCGTATACCACCATGAATATGTAGCTTTGCAACTGCACCCTGCTGCCAACTTACACAGCGCTGTTTTTCAAGAAGCTTTTAGATTGTTCCGTCTGAGTTCAGTCCCTGCAGGTTGCACTCAGACGTGCTCAGACATCAGACCTTGCATGCGCCTTTTGTGATAGTCACCCCGGATTTATTTTAAAACATTAAAGATGAACCATATCTTACAAAGTCTTAATCAAACCCAGCGAGTCTGGTTAAGATGGGCAGCGTTTGCACATGAAAGTTGATTTAGGCGACTGATGTGGCTGGAACCGCTCTCTCTTTAAAGAAGAATCTAAATCCATCCCAGAATCCCCCCAAATCTGGGAGAGCTTTGTCCCTGCCATTACAGATAATGACTTTGACCCAGCATGGATGATTAAGTGTAATGGTCTGGACTGAATAGGTTTGATCTGCCAAAAGCGAGTTAAAAGAGAGAGAGAACAACAAAAAAGGGTTTCCCCCTTCTCCATCTCAGCTATTACTCAAACGCATGTCTTATAAAAACAATTATGACTTTCTCTATATTGTCGAAGAAAAACATGCTGTCATAGTATATTAGAGCAGATCAAATATTATATAGTTATTTAACTTGTGGAGGTGTTTTCTGACTGGGAAATGTTATATATTATTATTATTATATGGTATTATATATTTATAAATATCATTAATAATGTTAAGTTATTGATACATCTGCTTTATTGTTAATGTTTTATTTTATTAGCATCATTTCTTTCATAAATCACAAAAAATAGCAATAAAGGAACCAGAAACACAAACTAAAAGATGTCATTATGTTTCTCTCCTGTCGCTAGTGTTTGTTTCTGTGCTTCTATGACCGTTGCTGTAGTAACAGAGCGAGAATGTTCTGTGATGTCACATATGGAACAGACACATGACCGGTCTGGCATCTCCGTCTCATTTTCATTTGTCTTCTCTGCCTCATTTCTTCATTTCTTCTCTAGTCTGGGTTAAGAGGTTTCTCCTGGCTTTGACTGTTTGCTTGAACTTTAACATTATATATTAACGCTCTGTAAGAATAATACAGAAAAGTCGGTAGTTGAGTGATAGACTGTAATCAGAGCTCTTGCAGTACTTTGTTGACAAATGAGCCTTATTTTTTTCCATTGGGTAAATGCATGCACTTTATTGAAGGGGAATTTTTTCTTTTATATACTTCAGAACATGAAAAATGTAGTACTTTCTGGGGTCCCGCTTTATATTAAGTGTCCTGTGAACTTACATGGCTACTACAGTATGTGTACGTATTATGTACAGTGTAAGTATACATTGGTACATTATTATCTACAGCTGTAATAATTCTGTAACTACCAGCCCAGTCTCACGTTTTTTTTTTGTGGTACTGACACGATTCTTACTCGACTTTTTTCATGAATCCAGCACGAAAAGATGCATCCAATGGAATCGTAGTATTACATTCGTGCTGGAGTCACAAAAATAATGAAATATTCGTGTTCCTGACACGAATTAATAGATTTTAGGCTAATTTTGTGATATTGTCACGACCCGCCGTGAGACTGGGTTGGTAACTACACACATGTAACATGTACAAATGCATAACATGACATTACTCGTGTAACAGGAATTATATAACTACATTTTGTAACAACAGTATGTAAGAGTAATTGTAACAGTTTGACCCAAGGGGTGACGAATGGTGGGTTTAGGAATATGTGAAGTGTGGAGGAGCTGGATCTGTAGTTGGTGTGATACCAGTGTATATACATATATAACTCCTCAGGAACTGTCTACTTAATATAAAATGTACCATTCTGCACACCAGTGCTGTGTAACATCAGAGTAACTACATGGTACATTTATAGGAATCGTCTACTTAATATTCAGTGTAACACTTTATGGTAACACTTTATTTTAAGGTGTCATAATACAAAGTAATTACCTAATAAGGTGCTTAGTAGTAGCCATTGTACTTACATGAAATAAAATGTACTTATCATGAAACTAAGTTATGGAAGAGCCTGTAATTACGGTTTGTAATTATGTAGATGAAACAGACAGCTACTGTCACACGTTACAGACCGATTCTGTTAAACAGATACTTACTCTTAAGTACAGTCCTGATACACTTTATTTTTAGTACAGTATGTCTGTGTACTTGAATTTCCAATTACAGTATGTTGTATAAAGTCTGCAACACATGTGACAATCTTTTGGTTAGTTGTGTAATAGACTCGGTCTGTAACAAATGTTTAACAGTAACAGCCTGTATACCAATGGTATACATTTGTATACCATTCAGCGGGTTGTTACATGTGTGGTCACACAAAGAGTACAGCTGTAGATAATATGTACCAAAGTGTACTTATAGATTTGTAATGTAATCAAGTATGGAAATATATTTAATATAAAATATAGTGCAGTAAAAAACTACAATATTATGCTTTGGAAGTTTTCTAAAGAAAAACACTCTAATAAAATATAGACACCTGAAAAGCTGAGTAAAATACTTCACTTCTGTCTGCCTTTGTGTGTTGATTGTTTAAATGTAACAAATATTTCATAACATTACAAAAGTCGTGGGATTTGTTTTGATATTTTTGAAAGAAGTCTCTTGTGATCTGCAAGGCTGCATTAATTTAATCAAATATACAATAAAAATAAATCAGTTGTGTTGTGAAACATTATTACAACTTGATACATTTTAAAATGTTATTTTTTTGTTTAATTTATTTAGTTTCAATGCCGATAATAATAAGAAACATTATTATTAATTGAGCAGTAAATCACAATATTTGAATGATTTCTAAAGGATCATGTGACACTGAAGACTGGAGTAATGTGAGTAAATTTAGCTGTGTGTCACAGGAATAAATTATAATAATATATTAAAATAGAAAACATTTATTTTGAAACTATTTTTTATAACATTAAATTTGTACTGTACTCTTGAGCCTGAAGAGATTTATTTTGAACTATTTAATGGTTGTTTAATCCGTAAATTTTGAAGATATCAAAATATTTGAATATGTTGTACCTAAAGGAAGTAATGCTGTCGTTATTTTAAGCTGATTAATGCTAAAAATCTCTCTTAATATTATGTCAGACTGCAGGGCTGAATGAACATAGTTTCACATAGATGTTACACATTAAAATAATATTAGGCGGTATATCTTGCAGGCTTGAAAATGTCTTTATTTCCTGGCAGGAAAATATATTAGGTGTTACAATGCATTGTTACCTTTTTCAATTAAACAAGAATCAGGGGCCCTATTTCCTAGCCTAATACTTCCCCCTCAAGCGCTGCAATAATGCATCCCTGCAGACATTATCTGAATGTTTTACATTCTAAAACATGTTTTTTTTATGCTCAGAAGGGATATTGTCATAAAACTAAAGTGAATAGATTGTCAAGACACTATGGCCCTGATGTAGTTTTTGTGTGTTTGCAAACAGTCCTTGACAGTTCCCATCCACCCTCACCGTATAATGAATAGAGAAGCCTGAACATCATTTAATACAGAAGAAAGAAAGCACTTTTTGGTGACAAAAGCAAATGACACCGACTCTCCTTATGTCAGCTCACCCCAGCAGTGACCGTATACCGATCTGCTCCAGATGGCTTTTAAAGTGGATATGAAATTACCAGAAGCTGAAACGCACCTGCTACAAGTGTCAGGATCAGAAAAGGCATGTTGTTAAAATGCAATATGTCTGAAATACATTACAAATGCTGCATTATAACCACTGCCATCAGCACCTGCTGCTCATAATGGAACGCATATCAGCTCTAAGTCTATCGATCTATCTATCGATCTATCTATCTATCGATCTATCTATCTATCTATCTATCTATCTATCTATCTATCTATCTATCTATCTATCTATCTATCTATCTATCGTTCTA
>JAUMHR010000049.1:731380-742887 GCA_032361145.1 Enteromius fasciolatus | reverse complement strand
GTATATATTATATCTAAATATATAAACAACATTTTTTCTTAAATATAAACATGCATATATATATACACACACACACATATTGTTGGAGTCAGAATATGTATATACACATATACATGTACACACATAAATATACTGTGTATACAAATAAATTATGCAAACAAAACCTTTATTTTGGATGTGATTAATTGTTTGACAGCACTAGTACTGATATGAAATGCTGTAAGAAATCAAAGATCTTAAAACAAAAGCTTAAAACAGCTAAAAATCACCAACGTCCCACGTGCCAATAAGATGACAGAAGAAAGCTAAATGAATGCGGATCATTTAAGAACATTTCCATGAGAATCCAAAAGGGAGAGTGTTGTGTAACTTTAAGCCCAATCCAGCGTCAGACATGGGAAAATATTTAGCCGTTTAGAGCAAGAGAGTCCAGCTGAGTACAAATGTGTGGAAATCTTCAAACTTCCCCATAAAAAGATCAAACATGCAAACAGATATTGGTGTCCTGAGACCGCAGAAAGCTCAGCCAATTAGGAAACGCTTCATCTGCGTCTGGATTTGTTCGGTGTGTCCAAAAGCGCAATGGTAGCCAACACCACACTGAAATCATTTTACCATGTGACATCACAGCAGTTCCACAAATCAAGCGACAGTATTCGGACAGTACTGTATGACCTGTCGTGAACAACCAAACCATTCAACAGCACGAAAAACTGTAAACAAAGTGGAATCATTGCTGTTTGGTGGTTTGCCAAACCTGTGAAAATCTGCACAAATGATGATACAAAATACTGTTTTGCAGCATACTGAGGGAAACGTCACTCCCAATACACATTGTGTTGATATTTGTGACTCTGGAGCATAAAAACATTCATAAGCAGCACTGATATATTTGCAGCAATAGTCAAAAATACCTTGTATGGGACAAAATTATACATGTTTCTTTTATCCCATTAGGATATTAAATAAAGATCATGTACCATTAAGATATTTTTTGCACCCTAAGATTCCAGATTTTCAAATAGTTGTCTCTCGGCCAAATATACAACCTGGTCCAGGGTCAGATTTCAGAACAGGACTTTGATCTAACGTACGACAGTAAGGCATTGAGGGGATTCTTACCTTGCCCAGTACAGTAAGGCAGCTGGGGTCCAACTCGGGCTGCTCCAGTTTGACCACTCCAACCCAGCCGTATTCGTACAAGTCCTCCTCATCGTTATTGTTACACAGGCCCAAAGGGTGCATCTGGAAGACAAAGAAAATGTCCTTCAATGTTGCTAGACACACACTCTTTCATTCCCAAGCAGACAGATTAGAAAACAGATTGGAGACTGCAAGACAAAGAGAGCTTTCGGAAAGATTAAGTGACTTGAAAGAGTTTCATATTGCATTACGCCATGCAGAGGTGTAATTGTAAATAACAAGCCATAACTATATCATACACATTGAGTCACTTCCTTTATAAACTGCCCTACATCGACGTGCCACGCCACACCCGCAAAACAGCAAAGGTGTGGAAACTCTAAAAGGTCTAAGTGGCGCAGACATGATAATTACTGTCATTAAGAGTGCACCGAACCACCAGAGTCACTCTTCTTGGCTTAAATACCATCTTTCAGTGGCTCAGAGCGTGAAATCTAGCGCTTGTGATGTGTTACAAGATGGACGTTTATCAACGAAAATCTTCAAGGAGATAAAAACCCTCCTAAAATGAATTGTTTGAACGCAGCGGTTTATTACTTTATTAGTGCTATGCATTCAATCATTTCATGGACATGTCGCCAGATGTTATATTGAATGAATCATAGATTAAGCCTCGCTGGCCTTGAATCGTAAAAAAAAGAAGAATTCCAACCAAAGGATATAAACCAGAAAAAAAATGAATGGAGATATGATCACCTGTGTATATTTATTATGTATCGTATACAATCACCTCCTTATGTATACATGCATGCGTGTATACAAATCACAATGACAACTGATCTGAACTGTTCCCTGCCCATTGCTGAGAGCTTCTGGGCAAATATGCTAAGAAGTGCTGCTCCAAATGAACAAATTGGATTACCACTCTGAAAAAGCTGATTATCATCTTAACTCTGGGATCAAAAGCCACATCAGCTCCCAAGAGGCCTTGGATTCCACATTTGCATTAAAGTTAGCTGATGGGTCTTTTTCTGATTTAAACTGACATCATAATAAAGCAGGGCTAAACTAGTTTCTCGTGCAAAAATGAATGATTATGTTAAGATACTCTGGCTGAATGATGCATTTTCTAATCAGCGACCATCTAGAATGCATTCGTTGGGAACCTTGCAAAAAAAACTGGCCCGTTAGAACAGCAAACCAACACAGCTAGACAGATCTTCCAAAATTTTCACCCTACTTTTTTGGAGTGCGCTGACATTGCTTCCCAAGACACTAACTAACAGTGTAATATGTGATCCTGGAGAACAAGTTGCATGGGTATATTTGTAGCAATAGCCAAAAACACATTGTATGGTTCAGAATTATACATTTTTCTTTTATGTCAAAAATCATTAGGACAAGATCATGTCCCATGAAGATATTTTGCAAACTTCCTACCATAAATATAGCAAAAATATGCATTGCTAAGAACTTAATTTGGACAATTTTAAAAGGGGATTTTCTCAGTATTTAGATTTTTGCAAATAATTCGGCCTAATATTGTCCTATTCTAGCAAACCATACATCAATGGAAAGATTGTTTATTCAGCTTTTAGATGAGATAAAATCCCAATATGACTGGTTTTGTGGTCCTAGATGACATATATTGATAAGGTAGGCCAATGTGCATTACCTGGAATATATCATGCAATAAAAGACGCGCACTGAAACTGAGAACTCAACTGCACCTGTAACCATTTGCATGCCGTAATCCTATTTTACGACACACATGCACCAATACTCATGTTTCCCCACAGGTCGCCCCAATGCATATCCCCACTAGGCCCCAACGACTGGCTGTATGCCCAGTTTTCCGTCCATCATTCTGCACCCAGCCATCTCTTCTTTAACCACCGTCCCTTGTTCAGCTCGGCCACCCTCAGCGCCTCTCATCTCTCCTTCTCTTGTAGAGCCGTTCACATGTGTATGTCTCCTTTCATGGGCAGTGCTCTCAATGAAATCTCAGTGGGAATCACTACGATGACAGGCGGTCGAACTCTTCACACGCGGTTCCACCACAATCGTCAGCAGAATAAAAAGAAAGGTCAGATTGGTGCAGTACATACAGTGCTGCAACGGCGTAAGTGACTCTCAATAGAGCTAGCCATGCAAGTTCTCTCTATACATGGAAAATGGGCAGCTGCCAATGTGCTGCTTTTCACCACCCCCTTTATTTGTTTGTTTGTCTTTCGCTCGCACCAACAGATGACGATAATTATAAAAGGATGATACGTACAAAGAAAAGCATGCCCTTCTTAATAATGGTATTATTATGGTGTTTGAAAAACAGGAAAAAGTACAGATGGACAAAAGCAAACCGTTTGTTCTCCTCCTTTCCTATAAAAGAGGGTTGACCTGATTTAGAGTTGGACAGAACCCCCAACCCCCCCAAAAAAGAAGACGATTAAAATGCCAGACACTAAATCCACTGATGCTCTGAGCCTCCTCCGCTTAATCAGTCCAGGTAGCAGAGTTTCTCTTGCACCCATTTTAGTCTCATCTTCTGATGGATTGGTGGTGTTTCATAAAACTTGTTGGAGGTTCAAAGCGTCCTGCACCTCAAAGAAAGCAGTGTGTGTTCGCACATCTGCCTGGGGCCAGTTCACAACAGCAGGGGCCAGCTTCAACTCCAATCAAAAACACTCAGAAAACTTTCATTGCACCAAAATAGGATGCATCCATTTAATCTCGATCTTTATTTGTCTAACGGTGTTTTTTAAAAGCCCAGGATACTGTAATAAGGTGAACAGGAATATTGCTAACTTATTTCAGCATTATTGAAATAAATTTTGTTTTAGCTTTTATTTGTATATTTTCAGTTATCATTTTAATTTGATGTGCTTTATAGGGCTCTATGATTTCTGCGAGGCAGAAAACATGAATCCAGTCAGGAAAATGACATTTACAGTAAAATGCTTTTGATTATTAATGTTTAATGAACTCATTAACATGGAATCAGAAAATCCATGGAAAAAAATGGATTTGGCAAAAAAATAAAAACATGAATGAAAAAATAAAACATTTCAAAAGATCTAACATTTAACATTTAATAAAATAAAACATTTAATAAATTATATATATTGAATATAAATTTAATTTAACAATTAAAACAGAATCTAGGGGAAAAACAAACTGAAAAATTAAAATAACAAAAAACGAAATGGATTTCATAGCTTTATTAATTTATATTAGGTAAATTATTATTATTCTTTTTAGCTTGATTTTCGATTTTAGACATTTTAGTTCTAATATACATTACATAAGTTTTCCCTTGAAATGTTTATGTATTTATTTAAAAAATAAAATAAAATAGAAACCAACACTGGAACTGCATCAGTAAATCTGTATTAATACCCAGCCTTACAAAACAGGTAGACATATTTCTGACTTGTGGGAATATGGATTTGTTTAACGGTTGTAATTCAATTTAAAATCAAGTAAATGGTTTGCTTCTTCTGAAACCCATGCGAAGGGAGAGCCTGAAGCCATTACTGAGACGCAATATTATTTCATTTAAACAAAACCAGCTTCAAATGAGATGATAAAGGACCATGTTTAAATAAAAAAGCCATTTGAAGGCTGCAAGACTAAAGGACACCAAGCACAGCAGGTCTAAAATCAAAGCTAAACGTTATAAAAACGCAGCGCTCTTATCGTAGAAGCTGACCTAAACGTGTTGGTACACACAGAGCAAGCGTTCACGGATCGTGGCTGTGGTCCAGTCGTAGAAAACACAGAACAGATGATTCGAAGCCACAGGCATGACATTTAGGTCAAGGCCAGTATCAATTTCACCCACAACAATCAAAAAGCCCAGTTAGCTCGAGGCTACGCTCTGCTAGAAAACTCACACACTACATCCACTTTCACTGCATGTAACCTCACACTGAGATTTCTCACAGCTAATTAGTGAGCATAAAACTAGCAAACCTACTTAACCACAACTGTAATCCAAAACCAAAAATTATTCGGACACCGGATATCAATTAGGATATATATATATTTCCTAGTGGGTGCAGGACGCCCTAATTGAGGATAGCAAAATTAAATAAACTGTGATATATTATACCCAAAAACACCAGTAAAATGTACAAAAATGTGGGGCCGCATTTTGCTTAAGTGTTTTCTTAAATTGCTAATGGAGCTTTTTACACCACACACTGAGCTCATTGCTTGGTAATAGCTTGACCTGGTATTATCTAACTGTGTACTCATTACATACCTTTCTATCAAAGTTATCTGACATGATAAAGATGAATTTGGCACAGTTTAACCCTGTGTTCATGTCATATTTTATTACCCTATTATTATTAGAGAAATGTTTGAATTCATTTTGGTTCGACTTGGTCTGACTCCCAGACTATCAAGTCAGATCGAAGCTGCCTCAGATTATCTAGATGAATTTGTTTTCGCAGAGTCTTGAGTTCTTGTCTATTTTCTAAAGGTGCCTCAATACATTTTGACTATGTCCTCTGATTAGAGATTATAAAACTACCAAACTTTCTTAACCACAGTTATAATCCGACATGGGACACATATGACCCTGGATGACTAAATAATAATGACATTGAGATTTATATATCATCTGAAAGCTGAATAAATATGCTTTCCAGGATAGGACAATATTTGGCTGAGATGCAACTATGAGAAAATCACCTTTAAAGTTGTCCAAATGAAGCTCTTAGCAATGCCCTTTAATCAAAATGTACAAAATATCTTCATGCAACTTGATCTTTACTTCTTATATCCTAATGGTTTAGGCGTAAAAGGAAAATTGATCATTTCGACCCATGCAATGTATTTTTTGCCATTGCTACAATGCTGCTCATTCAAGGCCACGAGTCCATCGACTTCTAGAAAAGTATTTTTTTTCTCTTCCCTTCAGCAAGGGGCAATTCCTCTCCTTCCTCGCGCCAGTGGTCTCACCAAACTCCCTCTTTCCCAGTTCTGACCCTGTGTCTGTCACCCAGCCTCCGCCTCCTGCCGCGGGAGTGCGGAATAGTTCCTGGAATAACAGAGCGTCCTGCCAGGAGAGGTGGGGGAATATTTGATCAAAGCCACAAGCGGGCTTCACAGCCCCCCTCTTCCCGGGCCCACAGCCACTTAGAGAAACTCTGTCCTCGGCCGCGGCTCTCAGGGCAGCTTTTCAAACAAGGCCAAGAGCCTTTCAAACAAGCGAGAGTGCTGGGAATTCTCAGCGCCGAGAGAGCGCCATGTGCACGGGAGCCTCGGACGGCTGCTGGCTTCCTTCTCGGTTTGTATTTTGGCGGTTGACAGAGACAGAGTGGGACACTTCTGCTGTACAGGGTTTAGAAGAGCCACTACAGATACAGTGATCAAGAATAACCAACGGTGAAGAGCTAAAACACATGCTATGTGTGACCCTGGACCACATTTTTTGAAATCATCATCTGTTAGGATACATAATAATATTTGACAATCTGGACTCTGTGGGGGGAAATCAATATAAAGAGAGAAAATTCCAGCTAAAGTTGTCCAAATGAAGTTCTTAGCAATGCATACTACTAATCAAAATTTAAGCTTTGATATATATAAATATAGAAATGTACAAAATATCTTCTTGGAACATGATCTTTGCTTAAACATTACACACTACAACACAATGAGGAAATATACAATATTTTTTTGTCATGTGTTAATTATTTCTTATTTAATAATATGTCATTTTAGTGCTGTCAAATGATTAATCGCATCCAAAATAAAAGTTTGTTTGCATAATATATATGTGTGTACTGTGTATATTTATTATTATGTATTTATTATGCATGCACATATTAAAGAATATTTTTAAATATGGTATAATGAATATGAATATAAATATATACAGGCAAATGCAAATGTGCACAACACACACACATTATGTACACAAAACTTCTTTTGGATCTTTTTTACAGCAATAGTTATTTATATTTAGTGCACTATAAATTATATACAATCATTTTAGAGAATTAAATGACTAATTAACTGAAATATGAGTTTAATTTTTCACATGACATGATCAAATATTGACTGAAATGCAAGCACTTGTTTTTGCGCTACGAGAGAAAAGCGACGGAAAGCATTTGACGCCAGCAAGAGTAGCTTAACGCCGTGCCCTCTGGCATAGAGCAGGAGGTCATTCTCTCTTGAACCCTGCGTAGATCCCTGCCGTAGCCGTCGCTCCCCGTCAGCTGTTACATATCTCTAACATCTCCTCATCTATAAAACTGGAAGGCTGTCTTGTAATCAAATGCCCACACATAGCGGGAAGAGCTTTGCATTGAGTACACAAGGCAACCCGGCCAGTTTCCTTTTGGCGCTGGCCGTCTGAACTCCCACCTACTATCCAAACAGAGGATGTACTCACAGACTCCAACACTATTCTGGTTTGTCTATCAGAAGAGTGTGAAATACTGGAATGGGACAGATGCCTACGGCTTCTCCTCTACTTGCCCTGGACTATTTATCTTTCTCTTTCTCCCTCTTCACTTTCATGCCGCAGCCATAAAGCTGTCGGACATTTATAATCCCGCTCTCCAATCACAAGGCATTTCTGTTTTGCAAAAGCAGCAAAAACAAAACAAACATTTCAAAAAAGGAAACGAAAACAATTTAAGTAGGAGGATTCCAAACATATTAACCCCTGTGTGACCTTTTGGACATTGGACAAGATGGCAAAATAAATTATTTATTTATTTTTTACCAGATGGTGCTTCTCTTTTCTTTTTTTACAGGTTTGGCCTATAAAGCAAATACCAGGTTTATTCCGGTTTTATTATTATAGAGCCAATTGGATAAATAACGCAGCTATAATTGTGTGGGTGTGTTGGTATGGATGTCTGAGTGTGGTTTGTATGCATCTCATAAAATAATTGTGTGTGAGAGACTAATATTTGAGAGGGAGAAACTTAAACTGCAACCAATAGCATCTAACAGGGAAGACCAAACAAAACCTTACTGAAAGTTCATTTTTTGAGATATCAACCATATATTTAGAACAGAAATTTTGATTTATGGCTTTAGGCTTAACATGAATTGTGGCATAAACATTTTATATAATATATGTTTCCAAAAAAATTTTCATAAACTTAAACCTCTATTTGCCTGGTTTCATCGACAGTGCTTAGCCTATGCCAGGATTAGGACGTTTTTTTTTAACATGCCTTAGAATAAGCATTACTGGTGTGCATCTTGAGTCAAAACAAAGGCACTGATATGTTTTAAGCTCAGTCGGTGCAAGTTTCTTTCAGTTGAAACAGCTAAGGTTTACATTTTAGTCCAGGACTAGGCTGAAGCCTTGTCTGTGAAATCAGGGGCAATTTTTATTTTTAAATTTTTTTTTTAAACGTCAACATTAATCTGCCACGTGTATTCTTTAAAATTAGACCAAATGTAAGTTTTGTTTTACGACATGTACGTTTTGTCCACTATGGACCCATTTCTTATTCTTATTGACGCACAAGGGTTAAAAATATACTTAAAAAGAGAGAGCGAGAGAAAAGAGGAGGAGCTTGCTGCTCTGATTGCTTGCGTCTTCTCGTTTCCCAAGCACTGGAAATAACTTCAAAGGGGATGGCAGCCTTGAAGAGAGCACAGATAGAGTTACAGTGTGGCAGCTGGAGAAGCCTTGCAGGTGGGGCCTGCTCTGACGGTGTAATATTATCTCATAAAGGGAGACTGGGCCCTTTTTCAAAGGAGGCGACTTCCTCTCCTTTGTCGTCTAGACAAAACCGATGGAACGACAGTTGCAAAAGTCACCTCTGGCCAACAAAGACTCCAACAAGTCTTGCCTAGAAAGCATGTATATGTACCCAAGACGAAGGTGGTGACATCACGAGACACCAACCAAAAGCATGCTCAAGGTCATGCACTGGTGGCTTTTAAAGGACAATTTGCTTTTCTGACGCCAGGTACAGCAGAGACATCTGCGCACACTTCAAGCATTTGTCAGCCACTCTTTATTCAATTATATGTGCATATTGGAACCGTTTAGGCCTTCCCTGGGAATCGAACCGACGACCTTGGCCTCATGCTCTGCTGTTGGAGCCACAGGAATGCCAAAAGAGTCTTGTGCCATCTCCCCGAAAAACCATTCACGCGCTGTCCCCTTGACGACGACGTAAGCAAACAAGTGGTGCAACTCGGAGCGGAGCAAACACTTAATATCATGTAAAGACTCAAATATGTATCGTTGAGCCACCGGAGAGGACGTCTTTAGCAGAGGGGAAGTGACAGGCCAGTCTATTATAAGACTGTGAGTAGAGATTGAAATCATCAATGGTGGAGAACCATTCTCTCTTACGCAAATGTCTGCAGCAATATACAAACTACAGACAGGCAAACATAATCATGCTTCTAGTTCTAGAATTAGAAAACTGGCACATTTAAGAAGAATTTGCAAGGATCAGAGGCAAGATATGATATCAGTAGTACATGATGTTTAGAGTTGTTTAATGATGCTAACAATGTTAATGTATGCAGAATGCACAAACTACTAATATGGACACTGTATAGTTAAGAGTTGGGGTGATTGAGATTGCATTGCTAATATAAAAATGCATTCATCTATACTAAAACACTGTAAAAACAGCAATAGGGTTACACTTTATTTTCATAATCCACTTGAGACATCCTCCTAACTAGAAGTAACTTTGTAACTACATGCCAACTAATTCTCATTCATTTGCAACTGTATGTCTACTAACTCTCAGAGTAGACTAGTTAGGGTAGGTTTAGGGTTAGTAGAATAAGTTAACATATACTTGTAAAGTTTGTTACAGTCAGTGTTTTGAACCCATCAAAATTAAGTGTTAAATGATATGAAGCAGACAGTCTACTAATACTCTGCAATAACATGTAGTTACAAAGTTACTTACGGTTAGTATAATATCTATATAAATGCTGCCTGAAACAGTATAGTCATTTAAAACTCTCTATTTGAATGCTTTTTTAAATATAAATCTATTCATGCAATGGTAAAGCTGAATTTTCCATTATTAAAACAACATGTCTATCCATGTTGAAAAAAATTGTTCTATTTAATATTATTTTTGTGGATTTTTTTATGAATAAAAAAGAAAAAGAAAAAACAGAACAGCATTTATTTGAATGTGTAATGTCTGTACTGTCACTTTTGATCAATCCTGTATAAAAACATAATTTCTTTCATGGTCAGCTCAACTTTTGAATGGTAGTCACTTTGGTGAAAAAGAGTCCCTGAAATGCATAAATGTAAAATATTCAACTACAAATCAAGATATCGCAACGCATAACACATAAATACACCTTTTCCACCGTGCAACAACTATCAGTTCACATGCACTGTGAGCCATTCAGACTAAAGTGCCACATCAGAGAAAGTGAGAAAGCCTCGCGACAACAACATTCACACTTCAGCCTGTCATACGCCAGCCTCTAGGTGCAAAATACATCTAGCATACGTCGAGAGTTAACGTGACATGATTTATGGGCAAGGAAGGCAAAAGTGCACGCCAGAATACTACCACAACCGCTCTTGAAGTTCAGGAGGCGGGTAAATCTGTACCCAGGAGGATTGTAGTCATCAACACCTAGCCTCACCGATGCCTTTGAAGTCCCTCCCTCGCTTTGAAAGGTCCCGGCAAAGAGGAATGCCTGCGCAGGGCTCTTGGAAAGCCCCCAGAGTTGTGGAACGCGGAGCAAGCCGCTGCCGGGCCTCTGCTGGAATGTGATTAGAGCGCTGGAACAGACGAGGGCTCCCGCGCCAACCAATGGCTGATGCCACGACGGTGGCACAGCACTGGCCCGCTCGGCGCAAAATATATATTTCATAGAGGCACCAAGCACGGAGAGGGAGTGGCAGAGGTGGGTGGGAGGTTAAGTGAGGAGGAGGAAAATGGTTACCAATAAAAAGAGTGTGAATTTTAGGACAAAATAAAAAGAAATGCATTCCAAAATATGCAATAAACTTGCTGCTGCGATTAAGTCCATTAATCTGTGTTCTTTGGATATGAGATTATTTTGCATTTAAAAATACTTAGAAATCCAATGCACTCAATATTAAAAATATATTTAAAAAAAACTTATAAGTTAAGGGAAAAAATATTCCAATATTCTGCCTAAATTAATGAAGAAAAAAAAAAAATAATAATCAATCATCTTTATTACAACATTATTATGTACAGTATTAAAAATGGGTATTTATTTTAAATAGTGCTGTCAAATGATTAATAGTGATTAATCACATTGATAATAAAGGTTTTTGTTTACATATGTACACTATATTACCAAAAGTTTTCGCTCACCCATTCAAATGATCAGAATCAGGTGTGCTAATCACTTGG
>JAUMHR010000049.1:685779-730401 GCA_032361145.1 Enteromius fasciolatus | reverse complement strand
GTTAGGAATGGGATGGCACTTCAGTTCATAGAATGAGTAAAGGCAGGTGAGCGAATACTTTTGGTAATATAGTGTATGTGTGCTGTGTATTATGTATTTATAAATCAACACATTCATGTGTATATTTAATAACATGACAAATAACAAATAACATGACATATATATGTACTATAAAAATACATGCATGAATGTGTATTTATATATCCATAAAAATATGCAGAACACATTATGCAAACAACAACTTATTTTGGGTGCATTTTAATCACGTGACAGCAAGTCATGTTTTAAAGGTTTAAATTTTTTGTTTTGTTTTGTTTTTTTTGTCTTTGGAGTGTTTGTGCATATATAAGATCTGTAAAGATAAAAGAGATATACTTTCTAAAAGTTAAGCCACTCCCCCACAAATCTGCATCACAGTGTTGGAAGATTTGCATAACATCGCCTTGAATAACTTTTTAAAGAATGGAAAAACTAACACAGATGTAAAGACAGGGAAAATGAGCGTGCATAATTAATATATACAATATCTACAGATACTGATTAATTATACCAGTAACAGATATTGCACTGATAATGTACAGCTCTACGAGTAGCAATCCCAAAATCACATATGCAGTTTCTTTAAAGCCCTTTCAGTACAAACATCAGCAAAGAGCTATATTACAAATGTACAGTGTTTTAAAATATAAATATATTATTTTTAAGACTTGCAAAACTCTTCATTTAACATGTTTTTCAAAGAATAACTCAACATGAGTTTAAATGATGACAAAGGAAATCCAGACACAAAATTGGGGGAAATGAGCATGCATAATATATACAGAATCTACAGATACTGATATTGCATAGATATACTGTGCGTCTCTATTAGTAACATTCCCAGAAACAACACACACATTTCTTCAAAGTCTTTTAGGTACAAACATCTGCTAAGAATATAAATAATAAACCAGAAAAATGTGTCACTATAAAAGCGAGTAATACACCTCCATATTTCCACTGGCACAGGTCAGACTGAGCTGATCCTTCCCAGAATGAGCAGATTCACTAATCATATTTCCATAGCTGAGTTTTATGTGCATTACGAAACAAGTTTCTAGTGTCTCGTCAGTCAAACACTCCAGCGACATGAGTGCCTGTTCCTATCAAGCGGAATACAACTACGACTCTTAAAACGTAGAGGGACATATAGACCGGACAATTCTATTTATACGCACGCCCTTTCTTTCACACACATACTACACCGGCCTTAACGTCTTACCACTTAAACAAGTGTTGCAGGCACTGGGTCGGCTCTTGAAAGAGGGAAAGCAATGCTGGAGATGACTGGGCTGATCCAGTGAGCTCTCTCTTTAAAGGTCAACACCATATAGACCATTTCCAACTGTCTCTAACATGCAATGACCTTCTGAGATCAACGGCATGGATGGTCTAACACGAGCAGGGAATTCTGGTGCATTGCCAAGATCTCAAAGGGCTTGATCTGTGTTCAGGGGGATAGTTCAAGCGATAATGTAAATTCCGTCGCCATTTACTTGCATTGGATGCAAAAGAACAAACACTGCTTTAAATGAAATCGCCTGGAGGGGCTTGGAAAAATGAACCGCTTAAAATCAAGGTACAAACAAATGCTTATCATAAGACAATGAAGTGTTTCTTGACCTTGCATGCATGTCAACTTCTTGTTATGGACTCCAAAAACCAAAATATGAACCTTTTATAACCCATAATAGGGGTGTGTTACTCACCAACGAGAGGGTGAGTAAATGACCGGGTTTTCATTTTCACGTGAACGACCTTTTTAAAAGAAGCTTGTAATAAGGGGGCAGAGAATTATGTTCCCATCACAATCATGACAGAAGCGATGCGAACGCACTGGAAAACAGATGAGTGTTTGCTCACGCACGACCTGTTTTCACAGAAAGCAAAAACGTGGTTCCCAAGAGACAAACCAGTCAAAATATCCACCCATTCCCTGACAACCTCACACACACAAAACTCGACCGCAGGCATCATCCTCCACCCCTCTACACACACATAACACTTGGCTCGCTGCAGCGATACTTCAGCCCACCGTCAACCAGAGCAGCTCCTGTGCCAACGCCACCTGTCAATCAAAATAACGACCCCGACACGGGCCGGTGCCAGAAAAGGGGGTGGAGAATCACTCAACCAATCTCTGGTAGATCCTTCAAAGCTTACTCTAGCCTCTGGACTCGCTCGTTCTTAAGTTACAGAGATAAATGCCGGTCGAATGATAGGACTGAAGAATGTGTGGCCATGGAGATTGGAAAGAGTGTGTTTTCTGCACCTCCACGGCTAACCAGCCCCCCTTTTGCTATGCCACTGGGTTAGATCGGGTTTCTGTTGCCTTAGATGTGTTTTCTTAAGGAGGTTGCCCTACAGAAGAAAACGCTTGGTTTCCAGGTCAGAACCTTTGGTCTGATTATACACATACAGGAGATGGCTGGATGGAGGGTTTTCGGGCCACATGTGGATTGAATTGAAAGTCACGCCCAATTTCATTACGCTTGCATTCAAAGTATGCAAGGACATAAGGCAATAATCAGTTAATGAGGCATGACATGCAGACTGCTCTACAGTTTCCATAAGCCTCCAGAGCACTGACTACTGCTGCCAGTGGCTTCTCAGCAGGGATGCGCACTAACATTTGGGGATGGCAAAACTTTGAAATGTTTTTAAGACGTTTCTTACGCTCAGAGCTGTATCTATGTGAGGAAAAAAAAACCCCAGCAAAAACACAAATACTGTTTAAGATGCCATTTACTCCTGTGACACCAAAGGGATTACTCTCAGTGTCTCAAGATCCTGCAAAAATGTTGACTTGGTGCCTAGAAACCTTGTAGAAAACAAAGTTTGTAAAACAGCTTTTTAAAAAAAAACAAAAACAAATATTACAAACACACTACCACACTAGTGCATGCATTGGGCGATATGAACCAAATCAATTGTATAGGCAATTATTGATCTATTTATTGACAAAGTCAACTGAATATACTATTTTTCCATTGTTATTTTATGTTAAGCATACATTAGAGAAGTGTTTGAACTCCTAGCAGCCGAATTCATCCATCTTGAGTTTTAAAAGTGTGTCAGAATATCTACAAATAACTTTAATAACTGATTAAACAAGTGCTAAAATTGCTTCATTTAATCGATTCACTGTTATTCCATGTTAGCTGCTGCATTAATAAAGTTAGAGAACTGTACCTTACTGTAAACAACCAATTTTATATATTGGTACAATCCTATTTTACAGCTTGAGCTGTCTTTGATCAAAAACCCCCTTTTAATTCTACTGAATTTCCTCCTTTCCCTGCACATAGCTCCTTTCCAGAGAACTTGAAGGAAGCTTGGGTTGATGATATTCCAGAGGAAATAAGTGCATGTAAAAAAAAAAAGAAAAAAGGCAAGCCATTTCCTGGCGTTATGAGAGCAGTACAAGGAAAGACAGGTAGAGTTCAGGAACAGCCAGAGCCTCTGGTATATTCCTTAAGGGAGAATCTTGGACGCCATACACTGCAACACCGGAAGCTATTTGGAAGCACATCAAAACAAGAATTGTTGTATCAATGCCATGGGTGGAAATGCAACAAAGCAGCGCTAAGAAAGACATACTCTCTTATTCTTCAGCAGGAAGAAGGCAAGTCGGTGCACTATTTGATCACCAATACAGTCATTTTAAAAGAATAGATCACCCAAAGAATGTCTTTGTTCTGCTGAACACAAAGGAAGATATTTTGAAGAAAGTTTGTAACCAGGCTGTTTTAGTTACCACTGACTTCCATAGTAGGAAAAAAAATACTATGGAAGCCAGCGGTGACCCAAAACAGCCTGGTTACAAACTTTCTTCAAAACATCTTCATACAGTTTTGGAACTACTTGAGGATGATTTTTGGGCGTTTTTGTCCTATTTATAACTCAACTCTTCTCTAATTACATCATGCACTAATACCAACGTAAAATTTCATTCTCTGGTCCTTTTTGGGCGTGATGCTAACGGTCTAATCAGATTCAATGATCTATGCTAAGCTACAGCTAAAAGTGTTACCGCCAGACCTGGAAACCAGCTTTAAAAATACAACAAGTTAAAACGCAACTCAAAAAAAAGTGGAGTGTTCCTTTAAAGACGACTAAATCACATTCAAGAGTTTTCCCATCGGGAGGAAGTCGAAAATGCCCTCAATCTGTTGAATTACTCACGTAAGGGTGTATATAGAGATCAGGTTGGACAAGTCTCTCTATGCAGGCCAATACAGTTACACCAATATTTCTCCATGAGAAGAGAGATTTGCGGGGAAAGAGATTAACTCGGACTCAATGGGGCTGAACTCGACAGTCTGCTCACACCCATCCTACCCATAAGTCTCTTGTACTGAGGCAGTGCGTCTTTGATGCTCGACTATAAGGAATCTGGAGGCGTTGCATCGAGTACAAAAGAAACCTGCAATGCTGGGAGAACCAAAAAGGAGTGAGTGCCAAGGCTGGGATTTCTCTCCCCACGTCCTTTTCACTCGCCTTCCTTCCTCCCCCACAAAAACAGCACCGAACCACTGAATCAGAAACTTCACTCCCCCGATCTTTCCACTTCAGCAGATCTCTCTCAGGGTGGCATTAGCATCTGATCCGAGATGGCAAAGGAGAACAAACTCCAATGAAATATTCAACATATCCATATTTGGCCATGGCTGAGGGAGGGCTGAGTTGTAGAGGTTTTTTTGGGGGGTGGTGAGGAGATCTGTCTCCCCTTAAACCCATTACATCAGCTTTTTTTCTGCTTCACGGATTCAGAGGCCTGCGCTTTTGAGAAACCAGAAAATGACCTAAATTGACATTCGTTTTGGTTGCTGGTGGTTTTTAACATTTTGGTCAAAAGAAATCTCTTCTTTGTCAGTGCAAACTTACCAACTTGAGATCAAGTTTGTGGAGTCTCAAGCACATCAAACGATAAAAGTAGAGGGAAACGGAAACAAAATTCCTTTTTTCATTCACAAAAGATGGCTGTCAAAACAAACAAGGCAGCAAAAGACTGAAACTGATGTTTTTAAATGCTTACGTGAATTTATGTATCACAACATTTTAATGTTCTGTGAAAAAAATGGATATTAATTTTGGCATCAACTACGGACTTTCAATTTGTTTATTAAAAATGCTAAAATTGTAATTTATTTTTAATATGATTTTATTTAACTAAATTTTGCAGATTAGCAAGAGAATGTTACCATCAGAAAATCCCAAAAGACTTAAAGCACAATTTAAATTGTGCTGTTAAACAATGTATATATGTATATATATTTATATATATGTGTGTGTGTGTAAATATATATATGTAAACAAAACTTCTATTTTGGATTCGATACATTGTTTAACTATATATATATATATATATATTAGTTATTTAAGGCAAATGTTACATTTGTATCATGATTAATTGTTTGACAGCACTAAATCTAGTTTAAATATCTTGGAAATTAGCAATTAAATACCCAATATTGTTATATAAAAAAACAACACTACAGATCAAGTTTGGCCTAAAATTGTTGCAAAACTTTTCTGCATTTATTTGATCAAAAATGCAGTTAAAATGGAATAATGTGAAATATTATAACACTTCACAATCACCGTTTATAATGGAATTTATTTTTGTGATGGCAAAGCTGAATTTTTAGAACACTTCGGCCTTCAGTGTCTTCATTTAAACATGCTGTTCCTTTTACTTTCTTCATGATTTATTTTAATGAATAGAAACAGAAAGAACATTATGTATTTTGTTACATTATAATTCCACTTTTGGCTGAAAAGCGACTCAGCACAGATTAACACATTTGATTAGTTTGAATCAATTCCATACGCTTTCCACAGGCCTGTTCATGATGTGACCATTTAAAGAAAATAAAAGCCCCATCAAACCCTGGGCAAATGAGACATGAATCAGAACCACTCAAACAAACAAACAAACAAACATCTAAACCACTTTTCCTCCATGTGCCAGTGAATCCCGATCCCTCCATTATGTGCTCCAGCTGCCCGGGCAGCATTATGGAAACAATGTTGAGGAATGGGATGAATGGTATGGCTTTGATCTCTGGCCGTTGACCCGGCAGGCCCTGGTACCTCCTCCATGCATGCGGCGGCCCACATCAAAACCCTTCGCTCAGGGAGATCAGTCCTAATCCCTGCACCAATTTAATCAGCCATCTCAACGACTCACATTACGCTTTTTAATTAGGAGGGAGTCATTGCTCCGGCATCACACCCAGCCGGAGAGCTCGCACTGCGCCGACCTCTAAGTCCCTGTGAGCTTATGGCAAATATAAGATTTCACCTTAGGCTGAATAGAGAGGGTTTTTTTTCTTTGACTCACTTTTAAATAGACTGCAACTCCCTTCCGCCACCGAAGAGGATAGACACGATCCCAGTGGCCCTTCCAGTCGACATTCTCACCCAGTCTAGGTTAAGAAACAACTAGAGGACTTCTTATCAATACTGCACAGTTAACTGTAATAAAACTGAATACCACAGTAATTAAGGCGTTTAGTGAAATAAACAGTAAAGCAAGGCACGGTGTTCTTTTACCACCGAGCCTGTGATCGCTTTCTTTTCCCATCTCGGTTCACTTGAAATGTGTCTGTGTCTCACAAGACTACCTTTAATACTAGTATTGTAATTTTACAGTACTATGAATAAATAATATTAATAATTTTCTTAAATACTATATTATACAGTGGAATATTACAATATAACAGCATCTCTTATTTTAATATTTTATTTATGAATAACACTTAAATACTTTTACAGTGAAATATTACATTATTAATATTATAAGCTTTATAGTAAATTCTCTTTTAGCTATATTTAAAAAGATTATCTGAAATGTCTTTGAAAGATGATAATAATAATATTCTTAAATACTCTTAAAATATTCTTAATTTACAAATAGTAATATTTGTGTTTAATATTTTATTCAGTAATTTTTAAATACTTCTGTACTATTTTACTGTAAAATCATTTATTATTTTTTGTATTTTTATTTAGCAATCATATTAATATTATTATTATTATAGTAATATTGATTCACAAGTTTTTGGTCAAACTGTGCAGCCTCACAAATAAGCATAGAAAAAAAATCTATATATTTATAAAAATATACATATGTATAAAAAATATAATATTTACTATTATTATTATTATTATTGTTGTTGTTGTTGTATAGTTATTGATAGAATACATGCCAAATTGTTTTGGCCAACAAACAAATAAACAAACAAATACAAAGAGAAAAATAAAAAAATACAATCAATTTTTTCCCCTAAGGACCAAACTTTAAGGGGCTTCTCAAACTTTTGATTCGCTCAGAGTTTTGGCTGCTTCTTGAACTAATACCGAACTTATGTATCTCTTTTAAACTTGTCTTCCACTCTTTGAACAAAACTGCAGCAGCAGCTATTTGCAGCAACAAGCAAAATCTGTTCCAACACAAGCCTCTATTCACAGGATCAGCATCCATCAAAGAACTGGGGGAACAACAGAGGATACCATCCTTCCAACCGGTCCAAAAAAAATATATCAAAGGCCTTTACAACACCCAGGGCCTGTGATTTCAGTAAATGCCGGACAGAGTGGCCAGTGCCAAAGTGACCATATCAAAAGCCCCCGGGGCCCTGATCCACCCCCTACAGTGATCAAACAGGGACCATCCCCAAAGAGAACGGAGGGGGTGTGGGACCGATGACGAGTCAAAGAAAGACACAGACTGATAGAGAGACCAGCAGAGAGAGACAGAGAGAAAACAAATGAGGCCCAGGGACGAGAAAGCGACCCAAGGCAAACAGCGAGGGGTAGAGCACAAAGACAGCGGTTGCCCGGGAGAGAGCAGCTCGCAGCAGAAACTATGTCCAGATCAAGACCCTCGCCGCTGGGCCGGCCCGAGTGAGGTGAGCCCTTACTGAGCCCCGGAGGTCATGGAGAACAAAAGAGCAGAGCACTGGAAAAACAGCTGGCCAGAGAAGGAGGAGGAAGGCATGAAAAGAAAGATCAAAAAGCGGGAGGGACAGAGTGAGAGGAAAGCACAGACATAAAAGGAGGAAAAGCTTGAAAAATAAATAAATAAGTTTAAAACTTCCCTTCAAACGTCAAACGATGACTAGGATTCATTTTCAACTTCAGGACATCAGCTGCTTTCTAATACTTTTGGGCAGTTCTGAGTAAAACCATTTTGAATGCTTGTGTCAAACACTGAAATTAGATTATTGGTAACCCGCTACAGAAAAACAAGATATTTCATAAAACTCTGAGAGGTCAAAAACAGCAGGTAAGGTCAAACATAGATTTGAAATCAGCAAATTTAGGATAAGCTGTGAAAACTAGCACTTACACCACTAGAGAAATACACACACACACACACACAAAATGTTACATTTATATAAATATAGGATTTAAAGTTTATGAATATAAATATATGAATGCAAATACATTATGTAACCAAAACAGCACTTATATTCTGCTTGCATTTTAGTCTGACTATATAACATTAACAACAAACTATTACTATTATTATTATTAAAGATACGTGTTCCTATTGCACAAAAAATTACATACATAACTACAAATAAAGTGTTTCTCTGCAAAAAACAAATGTGTTTTTTTAATTATTATGTTGTTTTTTTTAACCTAGTGCAAAAAAAAAAAAAAAAAACTGGAACGCACAATGAAAAAACATGATATTTGAGGATTTTTAAAAACTGAGTTATCTTTTTTTTTGCACAAAATCTCCTCAAGTGTAAAATAAAGTTGGTACTTAAAACAAGATGGCAGAGAGGAACATGAAGCCGTGTAGAAACGCTTCGGCACATGTGCATCCACTCATATGGGTGAGGTGAGTAAACAAAGCTTACGGGAACGCACACCACAATAACACATGCACACACACACACACACACACCACAGCTCAGTTACAAACACACACACAAAATATCACACAGATTTTCACCACTTACGAGAAATGAGTTTAAAAAAAATAAAAATCAGAAACACCTGCTACTGTGTACATGGAGCTCCCTCAAAACCTATCCTATATGGGTTGCTTTTCATTCATTCTGAAATAAATAGAACCGCTTTACCGAAACTTTATAAATGGCATTTTAAGAGCAAGTTTTTACTTCAGTCAGATTGAAAGTGAACTTTTAAAGGGCACTGTTTCAAAAGGAAACGGTGGTTTAAATCCCAGAGTTAAAGATGAAAAGAAACCAAGCCGTCTACAAGAAAGGTCAACATGAGCCAGAGCAGATACAATTCCCAACCCTCGACCAACACGGATCCTTCAAGAAACAGGCCTATTATTCTTAAGGACTGTGGAAGGTCTTCTGGGGTTAGCGGTGGGCTGGACACGCTCGCTCGACTGAATTCCACCAAACATTTGTACAGCAGCAATGAGAGCAGGCTACACAAACAGTGCTTTGTTCAGACCCAGAATTCTACAGAACCCTCTGCCAAAGGTAAGCCAAGTATGTCTGCTTGGCAAACACTGAGAGCACCGAGAGGTCTGGGGAAGAGAAGAGCTTCCAATGCTCAAGAGTTAAACATCAATCTCCTCAACAATGTTCACATACATGAGCACGGGAAGGATCAGAGGGGGCCGTTTTCTAAAGGCAGACTAATGGTCAACTAACTCTGAAGGTGATACGGCCGGAAAATGGCTTTTTCAACTCTAAAGCTAATTTACTCGTTGTAATGAGCAACTCGTTCTCTGGACTTCAAGTCTGTGTACGTGAGGGAGGTTGAAAGCAATTATGGCCCATTTGTGGACAAATCGATCTTTTGAACCGGATCTTGATAATGATTCGCTTGAATCGATTTGCACGGAGTCTTCTTGACTGTATGAGAGAGATTTAAGTGAAACTGGAGAGTTGATTGTAGCATCAACTTCTCATCACAGCTAATTATTCAGCATTAAAAACTCCCTGAACAATGACAAATCATGCTTCTGAAATCCATTTATTACAACAAATGTCTGCTGTGAATTGGTTTCTTTCAATAAGACAATATAAAAATAAATAAATAAATTCTATAAAGTTCACAGAGAGTCTATGTGCGTGTGTATACTATGCATATTTATTATGCATTTATATAATATAAAAACAAATGCATGTATATATTTAAGAAAACTGTCAAATTTATATTAAATATAATTTAAATGTATAAATGTTATTAATATATGCATAATATATATACACTGTACATATATAATGTTAAGAAAAACTTATCTTAATTCACTGAGGGAGTCAAAAAGACTGCACTATATGCAAATTTCATGCATCTTTAAATCATTAAAAGGAATCAGTTCATAAGAGTCATTTGTTCATGAATCAGACATCGCGGCTCGCACTGATGAACACCTGACACAAATTGTTGCTGCAATTCTGAAGTTGTATCTAGTCTTGATTCTATATAACCGTTAACAAAGAAAAGCTTATGATCCCCTACATCACTACTGTGTCTAGAGGTGACTCTTGATCTATAGCTTTACCGCATCTTACCAAGTCATCCAGAAGAAAGCACAAGACTCTTAATATCCCCGTCACATGAGCACCTCTCCTGAGCCATGATAACTAATGCTTCATCCATATTTTATTCATATGGAAACATGTGAAGCCATTAATAAACCCAGAGGGACAAATCAAAGCTGAAATCAACCATCTGTCTGTCACTTTCACACGCACCTCCTGACATCTCACATCAACCTCACCCCAGCTTTGATGATGATCATATCTGACAGATGTTTGTATTTAGCCCCCAGGCTGCAGCATTTAGGTGAGTAATGCCACATCAAGCTCATAAGAAGACACACAGCCATGTTCTACCATCATACTTGTTTTTAATGCAACATCATTGAAAGCATGAATGAAATCCAGCAAATCGCATCTTAAAACAAACCCTTGAACTCGATGACCTCCTGTGCTCATGATTAGCACCATGCAAAAAGTGTGAAAATACAACACACTTCTACGACTATACCCATAACAGACCATCTATTGTAGTCACCAGTGGATCAGTTCCTTACTTTTTCTTCCCTGGCCTCACGTCTCTATCAGAGTCTGTACAGAAGACTCTGTTCATACTCAAACAAAGAAAGTGAGAAGCAACCATCCTTGGCATCTCAGGCATCCTGATATTCTCTGCTGATATGTGCACCTTCATCTTCTCTCTGCATATTTTCTCTTGGGATAGGTGGCACATTCAGTCTGGTCTGGGGTTATTACAGTTAACTAAAACTAAAACCTTAATAATAAAAAAAAAAGTATATGGGTTGTATATGGGTTTGTTCTTTATCAGCACAGATTTAAAAAATACAGCATGGCATCACTTGCTCATCAATGGTTCCTCTGCAGTGAATGGGTGCCGTCAGAATAAGAGCCTAAACAGTTGATAAAAACGTCACAATAATCCACAGCACTCCAGACCATCTCCTAATATCTTGTTCTTCCTGAATCTTGCTGAACTAAATTAATTTTTTTTTTTTTTTACTTTAACCATGCAGGGTGAAAAAACACTTTAAATATGTGTTTAATATCACCTCTTTTCCTAGCGATTCTCAAATGATTCGTTCGAAGCGATTCTAAAGAATCATTCTCTCTAAACCCCTCCTTTCCGTGAGCCTACTCTGCTTTGATTGGTCAGATGGCCCAGTCTGTTTATGATTGGTCTACTGCATACAGCACGATAAGATGATCGCCATAGTTGTGTATTTTGAACGCTTAATGGAAATAAAAGGCAATTATTATTTATCATACTTACAGGCTGTAATTCAGTACTAAAGTATCTTTCAAGAGTTAGTTTTGTGAATCCTTGAGATTAGAGAAGCAGTCGGTAGTAAAATAACGTGTTTGTGGGTGGGGTCAAGTTGTTTGCGTTAAAACTTAGGCAAGAGTTGTGCAAATGTGTTACTCTGTGATGTGTAGCGGTCACAGAAATGGGATTCGAATCGCTTAAGGCTTGTTCACGCTGAATAGAGTTGATTCTTTATTTTGGGAGGGAACAACTTATTTATCGTGCACGTTCGGATTTACAACTTCACAGCTACATGAAAGGCAATATTGGAAACGGCACAAAAGGGGAACTAGTATTGCAAAAGTCAAAGCGGCACAGATCTAGGCTCTTATCAGAGGCTGATCTCCAGCATGCCGAGAGGGGCACATACCATTCGCTCGGGCCCATCCTGTGAGCTCTCTGCTTGGCAAGAGAGGCCCTCTCAGCCGCTTTGATGTGCTGACGGTCCGGAGGCTCGCTCTGCAGCTGCTGATAGCATCAGAGCAGCTCTCTCTTGGGCCTGTGTGCCACGCTATGATAACGGGAGGGTTGATAAGAGGAAACACAAGCTGTCATGAGCAACACGTTGAGTTGGATGCCAAGCTGCCAAATCAGAGAGACAGCAGAAGATGCTGAGTTAAACACAACGCAGGGACGGCAAGGCAATGCAAACGAGGAATAAAGCATGAAAATGCTTGTCTGACTAATTCTTTAGGCATATTTTCCTTGTAATATGTCTTCAAAATGCTATAACTGGACCTTACAGTGAAAGTATATCTGGTGTCACTGATGTACATCAAAAAACTGTTATTTCAGTATTATTTGCATATACAGTATCGTTTGCATTAGTATTTTAAATTAGGGTTAATTTATTATAATTATTATTAATGTTTTCAGTTTAGTTTTATTGCATTATTATTTGCATACTTAGTTTTCACTAATGTTTTGAATAAGGTTTTATTCATTATTTATAGTTATTATTATTATTTATATTTTCAGTTATTGTTTTATTTCAGTATTATTCACATAGACGGTGTTCAATAATATTTGGATGTTTTATTATTTATAATCCTCATTTATATTTTCAGTTTTAGTTTATTGCATCATTACTTAGTTTTCACTTTTGACTTGGTTTTTATTTATTATTTATAATTATTATTTATTTATATTTTCAGTTTTCATATGATTTCAGTATTTCAATAATATTTTGACGTTTTATTTATTATTTATAATTATTATTGTTTATATTTTCAGGTTTTGCATAATTTTCCACATTACAATTCATTTATTTATTTCTTAATTTATGCGAGGATGGGGTCCTTTGTATGTTTTGATTTTAATTAGCTAACAAGCAACATTTATAATTTTCATTTATATTACGTTTGCCATCTAACATTTATATTTTATTCCATCTTTATTTCAATCAACAACCAAAAAAAAAAAGGTTTAATAATTTTAGTTACACTAATAAATCTGTGTCTTCAAATCTAGCCTATTAGTTGATTCAGTTCAGTTTTAAGAAAAATATGTGCATTTCATTGTGGAACAACTCGAGGCATGCTGTTCATGGGAATGATGGTAAAAATATCACTTGTTTTGGGATTTGAATCATCCAGATATAAGCTCTGAGCTTCACCTGATACCTCAAACAAGACAAGCATGGAGACAAACAAGCAAACATGAGTTAAAAGACCTCGCTCCAGAGACTTTCTACACAAGGAGGACTCAGAGGTAACCTGATTCTGAAGCAGGAAAAGTCACTTTGGTGGAGTAACTGGGTCAGTACAACCTCCTGCCCTCTACAAGTCCAAAATACGGATTCTGGTAAAGATGTCACACTCTACCATGAGAACATATACGAGACGCTAAAGTATCCTTACAAACATACTGAAGCGATGCTTCTGTGTCCATTCTGAATGAGTTCGGTCTTTACAGAATCATTTAAACTGGAGCCAGATGGAAAGACAAATATATGGGTGATGATATAATGGAATAAATGACACACAAAAAATAAAAGTTACACGACTAATGTTTCCAAACATACAGAGAGAACATCTGGAGCAAAAAGAAACACGTCGCTAATGCTCAAAGTAGATCCGAAACAAAAACCGTGCTACTTTTTCTTCTCATGACTTAATTATATGATTGAAATGGCTTCTTAAATGAAGAAAACAAAATAGAACGGGACATGATTTTGTCTATCGGGAATTGATTGGATCATCAGATTGTTGTTGTTTGCTAATCGCATGTCATTAGAGAAAAAAATATTGTTGTTGTTAGAGGAAGTTAATGTTTTTGATTAAAGCTTATAATAATAAAACACTGCAATATTTCATACAAGTTTCACGATGACCAATGAACAACGCCTGGAAATAAATATAGGCAACAAATCTTAGACACATTAGCACCAGCAAACACAAATTACACCGCCAAGGCTCAACACACAAAGATGAGGCAACCACAAGGTATAAATTCACAAAATAATACAGAATCATCATCTCATATTATTTGACCGAACACTGACGCCATGTGTGGTCTGTGGAGAGCGCAGAAGAGCTAGTCAAAAGCAGCAAAGGAAACAGTGAGAGAGGGATTTTTACAACCTTTAGAAACTGTTGTATCAACAAACAGCAGATCTCCAAAGCATTCAGAGTCCTGTAAGCCTTGGGGTTGAAACGCTGGCTCCATTCACAACAGCTACACACTGAACGATTGTGTTTGAAGCGTTCTGAATAAACCCGTCTGAGGTTTGACCCACGCACATGTAGCCATCCTAATTCCACTGTAATCAACCCTCAAACCGCTCTTACAAAGTGAAGCCATGCGGCGACAAATCAAACATGTACTCGACTAGAATCTGAAGTTTGCAGTAATGTTGAAACTCTGATCTTATTTTCATTCTATGGTTAATAACCAATATATTTATGGCTATAATTCAAGATTATAGATCTTAATACAAGTTTATTTTGTCTGCTATGGGAACAAAAAAAAAAGATTTAATTAGAAAAAAAGAGACTATTGAGATGCTAATTAGTACCTTAAATTATAAATGTTGGGGACAGAGAGATTTATTTATTTATTTATTTCATAAAGAACACTTTTGCCATTTGAATGACAGTTATGTAATATATTGCTATATTATGAGAATTTCAAAATTCAAAATAGCGTGATATTTAAATGAAAATATGGTTCCGTTTTAAATGATTAAGATGTAATCTTGATATTTACATTTCAAACTTTGTATTATAAATATTTTTAAGTGTACTAATAAAAATAAGTTACATATTTAAACATTCATATGATTTTATAAATATATAAAAAATATTAAGAATCATATATTTTATAAATAATTAGTAAACAAAAATAATTTAAATAAAATCAATAAATCTGATTTTAAACACTGTAATAATATAATAAACATTTAGATTCATATTTAATTTTTCATTAAGAAAAGACATTAAATTGATCAAAAGTGACAGTACATTTATGATACATATGCTGTTCTTTGAAACATTCTTTGTACCTTGAAAATATCAAATATGATCCGTCAATAATTTCAAAGTGGATTTAAAGAAAAAAAGTACTAAAGTAACATCTCCACAATAACATTAAGCAGCACTTATAATAAGAAACAAACATGTTTGAGCACCAAATATGCATATTAGAGTGATTTCTGTACTTTTAATCCAATAAATGCAGCCTTATTTATTTACTTTAAACAGGAGAGCCAGGTTAGAGTTCACTCTCACTCACTACTATTACTACACAGAAAGCCGTTCTTGTATCACAGGAGCTGTCAATATATTATGCGCAAAATATCCGTGCGCACACTTCAAAGAGCTGCATGCACACACAACGCTGCTCCTGTATAAACTTTACAAGGCATAGAGTCAACTCTGTTCCACCTGTTGTGTACTTTAGGAACGCCCAGTGGATTAACCCCATCTGATAAAATCCCCACACTCCAGTTTCTTTAGTCCGTTTCAAACTTTCATCAAATTCCAGTTTGTGTGTGTGTGTGTGTGTGTGTGTGCGCAGACAAAATGAGAGAAGACATAACAAACACAGGACATGGAGAAAATCAGGACCTATTTGTATCATATTTTGTGTTTGCATCATAAAATAAAAAGCCCAAACGTCCTGATGCCCATATTTAATTCTCCTTCAGCCGTCTTGTCCGTGCACCGAACACCTCCACCTTTATTTGTGCAGGGGTGGATTTCGCTGCAGGCCTGAGATTACATCACCAGCCGTTTGTGGTGCAGCTTTATCAGTCAGGCATTGCTCAGCCAGCTCTTTGAAGAGCCGCCGGGGGCCTTTGATCTGAGCGTGCTCAGTGGCCGATCCTATCAGCTCCGGCGGCACATTTGTGCTCAACCCAGAACCAGATTCCAGAGCCACCTCTCTCTCTCAGGTCTGACGGGTTATGTGTAATGAGGTAAAAGGAGAGGGAAGGGCCTCCGCGCAGGCAGTAAATCCAGAGAAAACCTCTGCATGCGTGTGAAAATTACCACATAAATAGACAAGGTGTTGAAAGTCAATTCAACTCGACATGGAACTGCCTGGAGGCAGCACTAGTCAAAACCTAATGTTAATAACATTTAATATGTACTGATAAAATAACTAGCACGTTAATGACAAGTGAGAACTTAAAAAAAAAAAAATTATACAACTAAAAATTCTGAAAATAAAGCTGCTGCAACTACTACTTGAAAGTATTTAATATATAATTATATTACTATAGCTATATTACATGAAAGAAATTAAAATATATTTAAACATTAGCTTTTCATTTTTAATAATTTAAACAAAAATATTTTCATTTCAAACATTATACATATTTTTAAACATTATAATACTTAAAATAAGTAAGTTAATATTTTAAATGATATTAACTATATTGCTAATCATTAATATATTAATGATATTATTTTAATGATTTGCAATATAGTTTAAACTATACAAAATATTAAAGAAATTTGGACAAATATATTAGATATAAAATTATTTAAAATAATTAATTTAAAACAGAAAAATACATATATATATAATACATATTAAAGATTATCTTATTTAAAATGAAAGTTAGTTTTAACTAATAAAAACTAAAAGAAAACAAAAGAACACCTATCTTAAATATATTACATAGAAAATATTATTATTATTATTATTATTATTTATATTTATATTTAATACTAAAAGTAAAAATATGTATTATGTATTCACTAAAAACAAAAAATGACGTACATACAAATTATGTGTATGTGTATGCGTATGCGTATGCGTATGCATATGTATATGTATAGGTCTCCCACCTAAAAAAATCCTTAGGGGGAATTCTGGTCAAATAGAGATAAATCTCCCTCTTTTATACAGTACAGAGCAGTTGAGAACATTAAGCAAAGAGACAACTCTTCCGCTTGGACCAGACAAGCTAATCTTTCAAAGCTGGAAGCCTCTATACCGAAGGGACGCTGAATATCTCATTAAAAGAGAGCCAGGAGACGGTTGTCAGGCATTGTAGTCTATTTCAGAAACCGCAGAGAATCAACGCCTTGGACGAGAGGTGCGTGTTCATTCGTCTATGACAAGATGAACACCTGGTGACCATGAAAAACAACAGGGGAGCAATTATACAGAAGCCATGTGGAGCGAACAAAGGAGAAGACGGAAATGATGATCCATCTCGGAGAGAGGAGGACTTTCTTAATATAACACAGACACAAATAAGCACTTTCAGAACTGGGTTACGAGCAGAACTTATCTGTAACTCCACAAATCAGTTGGGTTTCCTGTAGATGCCAGTTCAAAACATTCACCCTGGGGCACAAAACAGTGAAAAAGTGGAATTTAAACATCATCTGAAAGCTGATAATAAATAATCTTTGCATTGATGTATGCTTTAGAATGAGGCAATATTTGGCTGAGATACAACTATTTGAAAATCTGATATGTGAGGGTAAAAAAAATTCAAAACAATTGAGAAATTTGCCATTAAAGTTGTCCAAATTAAGTTCTTGGCAATGGACATAACTAAACAAATATTAAGTTTTGATATATAGCAGGACATTTACTAAATATCTTCATGGAACATGATCTTTACTTAATATCCTTGATTTGTGGTGTAAAACATAAATGCATAATTATGATCCATGCAATGTATTGTTAGTTATTGCTTATACCTGCTTTTATGCTCCAGGCTCACAAAACCAGGAAATAAGCAAATGAAAAAAAAACTGTAGCGGTGCAAAAGTGGTGAAAAATAAGTCTTCTGCGTAATATTCATCTGAAAATCTATATGGTCTTATGTAATTCTCGGGATGGGGTGTATTCCGGTATACTTTGAACCCAGTGTTCTTGAACTCAAGAAGAAGGTGGCATGAATGATAAGCAGAGACCTGGGGTAGTTGCATAAACTTAGCCTTCATGTTAAGACTAACTAAGTCTGACCAACTAGCAGTTAGCCAAGAGTAATCCGTTTAATTTTTTGTATTTACCTTACTAACTATATTTACTAACTAAATATACATTTTTATGTAAAAAAAAAAAACAAACAAACTGTGACCAGTCTTAAAGAGATATTTAGCTGACTAACTTTAAGACTAGTCTTAACCTTTTATGCAACCGGCCCCTGATCTTAAAACTCGAGGATTTCATGACTTGGTAAATATTAGTGAAGCTTGGATTTCGTAGCAGTCACTTGTTTGCTTGACTTAAACGAGAACAGTTTTTAGATTATTGCTGAACCTAAAGGCGAGGTTAATTAAAAAACAATGAGCAACACAAACTAACAATGACAACTTTTCTAAATGTGCTGTACACCAATAAAAGGTCAAACTGTCAGGGAAACCGAAGAGTGCATGAGGCCAATGACTGCAAACCATCCCACAAGAATATTATCGTACTGTACAATATTGTTTCAAAACACTGCAAGCCTTTAGGTTTTTAAAAGAAGTCTCTTGTTCTCACCAAGGCTGCATTTATTTGGTAAAAAATATATTAAAATCAAATATTACTGGAGAAATCATTTTTAAAATACTTTAATTCAAAATAATTTAAAATAAAATAATTTAAAATTTAAAAAAATGTTATGGAATAGAATAAATATATATATATATATATAAACCACAACAACAACAAAAATTAATCTCATAAGAATCAACAATGTTTCCATTCATTCATTCTTAATACTGATGAACGTTCTAGCCTAAAAATGTACATCCAAAATATGAGTTCAACTCAGCAAATTAGGACTTGATTCAAGTGTTTTCCATCATGACCTAGACTTGACTTGAATTCTTAAATGAAACCTTGCATCAAGTCAAGTCTAGGTCATGATGGAAAAGTTTTGGATCCGTTTTAAAGCTGCAGGGTTAAAGTCATATTGCGGATTACTGAAGTCTGAAATTAAATCTCCTCCACAAGACTTGAAGTCTAAAACTTTTCTGAGACCCCTCGTCTACACGCTGGTAAAGAGTCCCTGGAGAGCGAAGAGGAAAAGGAAACATATGAACAAGCGCTGAGGAAAACCTTCAAGTCTAGGCTAACTGGTTAAACAGAAACAGAGTCGGGACTAATGCGGTGATAACTACAAGGCAGAGAGAGACCGCGAATGAAGGAAAGACCGAAAACCAAAGCCTGAAAGAAACAATGGCTGTGCGTTTTGGACTTCAGCCGTTCGTCAGCACATTCCTGAACCACAACAAAGCATGCCTGAGCCTCAGTGTGCGCTCAGAGCATTGTCATTTCATAACCCTCCGCCCCCTCCACCACTTTTAGAGAAGGAGAGACTAAATGAAGGCAACAGAAGCACACCAGCCTTACTATTGAGTCAATAGCAGCTTTTTTTTTTATAACAAACATATTTAACTCTCGGAACAGAGTTTTTAGAGGCGTAACCATGGCAACGAGCTGTGATAAGCTAATCAATCAGTCACCATCAGGACCGCTCTCGCCTCTCAAGTGAACATCCAGTGTCTTTGTGAATGAGGGCTCAAGGAGAACCAGCGCAGGATGCAAGAATAGGAAAGCCTCTTCACAGTGCGTGGACCTACGCTGGGAAAAATAGAGCTAGCCGTTTGCATTTTCTATTTATTTCTGCTTGTTTGCCCCTTAAAGGGCTCATACGATCCGACTTTAATTTTTCATTTCTCTTTGGAGTGTTACGAGCTGTTAGTGCATAGATAAGATCCCTGAAGTTGCAACGACTAAAGTTTCAAAACAAAAGAGATTTATTTTTTTTATTAAAGTTATGCTTTTTATGAGTTATGAGTCCTAAAACAACTCGTAAACATGCCCCCACTTCTCGACGTCATAGAGTGGGTTTCCACAAAGAAAGAAGGCGGAGCTATTATTGTGCTGCGGGCGCCATGTTCTGGAGATGCTGTGTGTCGTTGTGAAAGTCAAACTACTTCCTTCGTGCTTCTAAAAGAGGACACAACTAGAAATCAGCATTAAGTTGTGTCACTTTTTAGAACGATGAGCTTTGTACAAATCTGTTTCAGGAGGCGGGGTTTAGAGGAGAAACAATACAGTATGTGGAAAATAATGCGTTTAACAAGTAATGCATAAACACACTGTATTACACCAAATACACGAAAAAATGTTCTTTTTAATGTTTCCCTTTAAGAAAACAAACGCTTAAAAAAAGTGCATCAGAGTGAGGCAGACGGTGGTAAAAGAAGAAAGAAGTAGACAAAAACAGTTTAATCTTTTTTACTCCGGCAGAGCAGCCTCAAATTACTTTGGCACGGCTCTGAAAGGCCGACGGGTTGGCGGTTTGAGTAGATAGCTCTTAAAATACAGCTGCCACCACAAAACCAATAAATGGAAAAGTAGTCGCGCAGCACTTTTAACCTTTTAAACCCACGGTTGTTGAATATTGCTACTGTTGCTGTGGACAGGGAGGGGCCCGTGTTTTTGGGTACCCGCTGTCTCGTGGAGGGCCGCTCTGGACTCCCATGGTTTCAGTCTGTGGGAAAAGCATGCAGACTCTTAAGGCCAAAACAAGCTCTCATTATGGTCCTAATTTAAGCGCACAGCTACAGCAAGCTTTGAGGAAAGACGCTGGGTATCAATCACACCACAGATCACGGGCTGACTTTAACAGATTTTGTAAGATAAAACGACAAAAATATAATAGTCCTAAAGCGCAGTTTATGCATCTAGGAAAGAAACCAGACCTCAGATTCTCAACACCGCAAACAAGGGAAGTCGCCTCGTGGTCTGTTAAAGGAACAGTAGTAGTAGTTGCTTATTCATTGACAATTTTACCATTTAGTGGGCTCTTAAAGAGATAAAAACACCCACATGTGGGCCAGCAATGTGGAAAACACAGCCGGAGTCATAAAAATGGAATTTGAGTTACATTAGAATAAAGGAACACATGAATGCATCAACATGATCTCTAGAACTGCTCCGAGAGACACTTCTTCAGCATTTTACCACTTCTTTAGCAGGAAAACTATTGTCATATATACAAACTGAAGCTTAAAAATGTCTTTTCAGCAACCCGTGAAAATAAAAGTTGTTTAACTTGAGAAAAAAAAAACGTACAAAATATGTAATAACTGTTCAAAAGGAAACCAGAAAATAAATGGAAAACACAGAATTTGGTCAAAATAAAACTGAATTTTTAAAAATGTATTTCACAGGGTCTTCATTTAATTTTTGCTCTTAAATTGTGTTTCATGATTACAGTTAATTATGTTTTTGTAACCATTAAAACAGCCTTGACAGATTATAGCAGAAATTTTGGAAAAATATTATGATTTTATACTCCTATCATGCAAGATCTGCATGCAACAAAATATACTTTGAAGAGCGTTGGGGTCAAAATCAACATGACCTGTACAAGACATACAGGTTTGAACATGAGTAAACAACCTCTGTGATCAATGACTCCAGACTCATACCAGTGTGATTCATAAACTGAATCATTTCATCTGAAAAGAATGATTCCTTCACGGACTGAACATCACTGCTCACAAAAATCCTTGAATGCTAAAAGGTGTACCGAGGATTGATATTTCAGTGAACAGCAGTGAATTACAAATGACTTCAGATGCAGGTTTTTAGGACATTTTTAAAGTTTTAAAGGCCAGATTTGAATCTTCAGAAACAGAAACTCACTGGGACCGTAATATTATTAATAATCACCTTTCCCTCTGTTCTCAGGACCTTTAAATGAGGACTGTGTGGACTGAAGCTTTAACTCTCATATGGTCATTTCAATGGTTCGGTGTCATCATGTCCCTCCCTTGATTTCCCCCAGTATCCTAAAAATCAAAATCACATGTGCTAAGCTTTGCAGCACAACAACAGAAAGCAAGACACCACAGAACGCCTCAAACACCAGTTATTTTCCAACTTCTATTTCACTCCCACAGTTACCAGACAGGTGAGAACACGGTTACGTTCCCACATCCAGTTGTTAATGAGCACAGTGTCTAAAAGCACCAGACTGGAGCGCTGCTTCTGCTGCAGGAGGTGATAAGGAGAGTCATCCATCAAGGTATTTCAGCTCAGTCATGACACTAGGGTTCTGCCTGAGAGAATGTGGAGATGGCATCATTCTAAATGCAGCTATGACAACATGTCATCACCTGCACCGCCAGCGCTCACACAGATCTTTTTATTTCACTTGTTTATATAAGAGACTTTCAGCAGTAACGGTCACCAACTAAACACAATCACGCTGTTAGTTATGATGGTGGATGAGAGATAAATCGAAACTCGTCTGGTGTCATACAGAGAACAGCTGCTGTGACAGTCATTATCCTCCTGAATGATGAAAGACAGCTGCAATGTAAATATATACTAATGCAGTGTTTTGCCTTTTTTTGTCCCATTGATAACGCTAATAAGGCTGCATTTATTTGATAAAAATACAGTAAAAACTGCAATACTGCCAAATAGTATTACAAAATAATTTAATTATTATGTAATTATTTTCCAGTAGAGGCAATTCATTACTCCAGTCATAAATGTTCAATATACTATATTCAGAAATATTGTAATATGCTGATTTGGTGCTCAGGAAACATTTCTTGTTATTATCAACGTAGAAAACAGCTGTGCTCTTTAAAATAATTGTGGAAACTTTTATTATTGCCATTTTTTCCAGGATACTCTGATGAATATAAAAATAAAATCATTTTAAAATTAATATTCTACAACATTAGAAGGATCTTTAGTGTTACTTTTGACCGACTCATAGTTGTACAGACCTCAGACTTTTGAACGACGGTGTATATGCACTTATATTACTCCCAAAAAACCCTTCAGCATTACACAAATAGCCAAAACCAAGTGATGCTGAAGGTAAAAAACATGCACAGCACATGTACGTACAGTTTAACCTGCTGACAAGCAGTCATTTCTGTGTAACAAAGTAAAAACCAGGCAAAATAAAAGTCCAATAACACTTTTTGGGAAGCCCACACACTAAACTACAAAAAGCATAAAGAACAAAGCTCTCAAAACACAGCAGACCTTCATTGTTTGAACATGCAATATTGCACGTATAATGATCCGGGCCTAAACCTGCAATCACAGACACAAAAACAATATTTCAGCCCATTGAATGTAATCAGGCGTCAGTATATTGGACTCATGAAAACCACCGCTGCCGAAATCAGTACGGTCCAAACATGAAGCTGCATTTCAGGTTAAATATTGTAACCTTTCAGCCTTCAAAAAAAATAAATAAATAAATAAAGCACTTCTTTTTCTATAAGAAACCAACAGCCTCCGCTGCAGAAAGGCCAAAGGAACCCTAACACTATATTCAAAACACAATCAGCACAACCTTTCCAAGAGAGAAACCACAACTAGCGTGTAAGAATTATTAAAAAAGACCCTGATTTTCATGCAAAGAGAAGACAAAATTGAGGCAATCGAGGTTCTAGCCAAGGGGAACATTGGTTTTGTGTATTAGCCAAGAAAAGTCACTTTGCTTCCTGCCCCATAAGGTAGAGTATGTAGCAAATTGAGTTAATTTGTTTGCTTTGGCCCCGATGGTACTCCAGGCTCTCTTTTTTCACTCAAGGGAAAACTGACAAGGATGTACCAGGGCTAGTTTTCTACAAGCGCTTGATGTTTCACTACATCCTACAGTGTTAACTTCTCAACGGCCAATTAAAAACGTGTTTATAACGAAACGGACATCGCACAAATGTGTGCAAGAATGCAGAGCAAGCACTGTTATGCAAACCAATTACTTAATTCTCAAACATCTCAGTCTTCATATGGTTCTTATTCTACCAAACACCATTCGAAGCCACAAATGAAAGCATGACACTGCTGAGGAGCTGATTACGGCGTTGCCGAGAAGAAAATTGTGAAAGATGCATTGCGAGAGCAGAAAATGAGAGAGCCAACGATCTCGCAGGAACGTACGCCAAAGCTCGACTACTATAGCAAACCTCACAGTCTTCTCAACGTGAAGCTGAAGTCCATCATCTCAGCAGGGTTTAAAGATAGAGCCAAACGGCCTGTGCTAAATGGATGCACGGCCAGTCTAAATATCTAAACCACTAAATCTCTCATTTCACCCCACTACAGAGAAAGCCACCTCCTCTGCCATCCCTGAAAAATGATGATCACCACTTGCCATTTTGAAGAATGTGATACTCACTAATCCTATACATGGGAACCTTCTAACATTACTAAGTACACAACTGTAAACACACACTAGCGAATGATGTGGGACGGACACGGCAGACCTGGATGTAAAAAAGCCTGTACTTTTCATTTTTCTACACTAAAACCACAGGGAGGCTGTATAAGAAAAGCACAGTAATGGTACAAGCCTTTGAAAGACGGACTATACTGCAATACTTTTACATGCATTTGCATGCATGCATCGGGCATTGGCTTTGATCTGCATCGTCATTAACCAGAACGTCCCACAGTGCACTTCAGCCAGCAGTGCTCGACTCTAAGCAAGTGTTTAAGGGACAGATTATTCCTCTTGGCGTGGCATTCAATAACGTCTCGCTCTTTGATGCCTGCTCTGTGTTTTCACAAGAGGAGGGGAAGAACGACAAACTTTCAACAAATCATGAAAATGGGCGCTCTTTAGAAGCATTGCAAACCCTCCTCAGAGAACACAAAACCGCGTGCGTGCAATAAGAGGAATAAATCACATGTAGGTGTGATGGTTCACGAACGATTTATCTAAATAGTGGAGATGCTATTTAAGCAGAGTGGGCATCTGGACCGCATTATGGAGAGGACAACCTTTAAACAATGGCCATTAATATGACAAGTTTCATATTCAATGTTATTTAAGAGTAACCTCGGGTCATCCTGATTCTCACGCCTCATTAATGTTTACCTGATACTTTGTAGCACCAATTATATTTACTATGAAATTAACAGAACTCCAGTCATGTGTGCTTGCATACCTTTTAAAAATGTATTTATTTGTATAGATACGCGTTGTAAGCACATAAACGTGTTTTAGAGGTGAGCATAAGCAGAAAGAATTATATATATATAACTTTTAATAATTCTCAAGCCTGGAAATCCTGTGTTTATAAACCCTTGATCTTACCATCACAGATTCTATACAAACCATCAAGTTTTAGCCATTAAAAAGCTTTGTGTGTGTCGTGTGTTTTGGGACATACTCCATTAGGATTTATTGGTTTTAACAAGCCATCAATATAAGGGGACTGATTAGAAACCAACAGGATCTATTAAAAACCAATACAAGTCCCAGTAAAATGATCACAAATGTTGCATTGGTGTCTATTGTTTTGTTTTTTGGGGGGGGGTTCAGAAGGGTTATTCTGTTATCTCTCACTGGCATCGCAACGCTGCAAAAGATCTGGGAACTGCGGTTATTAAATATGATAACCTTTGACATATGTTTACCGCTGTCATCTGCGCTACAAAGTTTACACCGTGTTTGTTTCTGCGCGCTCCTGCAGCACCCAACAACACCTTTCATGCAAGTTGTGCATGCAAGCAACTTTTTTTTTTTGCAAGTACGTTTGCATGTTTTGCGAGACACAAGAAGCCATTTTGCGAGCGCACAGTTCGCTGGGCTTGTACCACCATCCTCGCGCGGTGAAGTGCAACCCCACACCCCCTTGAAAAGACAGAGAAAAACAAAGTTGCGGAGAGCGAATGCACCGCACAGAAAGCGTCAAACCCCATGCAAGTGCACCCATAGAGACGGAAACGTACTTGCACGATATCGCCCTCTGCGCTGATAGTGGCTCCGGCTCTGGAGAAGCGCCCTTGCAAACCTGTCGTGTAAGTGGTATAATCACCATTTGGGCTCGACTCAAAAAGCACAACTTCCACAAAGGCAGTATCCTTGGCCAGGACGCTTCCCAAGACCCAAAACAACACCAAGACCACCGAATCAGCACCACGACCGAACCCACTCCTCGGTAAAATCATCATCTTGCCGGTTGGATCAGCGCCGATCGGAACATAATTTCCAAGGGTCTCCAAAAAAGTGTCGATTCAGAATCAAATGTGAGAGGAGAGCGCGTCCTCCCAAAAAATACAAACAAAAACAAAAAAGGGGGGAAAAACAAACCGCGATGGATGGTACGACGTGAGAACAGCGATCATTAGAAATAAAAGTTTGTCCTTGAGAAGAATGTCGTGGCTTATTTCACCATTGCAGCCAGGACTATCGCATTGCTCGCTATGCCTCGCTGGCTGCTGCTCGCGCTCTCTGTACAAAGCGGATCTCCTTTGATCTGGGAACACGTGATTCCTTAATTTTTTTTTCCACAAAGGGTTAACCCCACCCACCGATCTTCCTGACCCTCTCCATTCTAGTGGTTGGGATTTTGATTCATGCAAGTGACTCGGTTCTTTTGAATCACTTAGTTTAAACGATTAATTCAGTGACTCCTTCTGAAGAACGAGTCAAGGGAATGTCTTTTTCAGGTCGAGTTATCTTTCTCTTATTAAGCTGTATTTAAATATATGTCTCATAAATCTAGAAGAGTCTCCAGAGAGAGCATTTGAGGATAATAAGCATTTTCCCCATTAGCAACTAAGCACAAATATATTTTTCTCCATTTGTCAGCGGCTGGGCATAACATTTTCTCAAGCTATTGAACAATGCAACACAATAGCCTCAATAATATAAGAGTTTGAGGAACGGCCTTGAACTCTGAACTATAAAGTTTTCAAAGGGGGCTTTAAAAAGAGCAAATTTGGTTCATTTCATATGGTTATGAAATAAAAAATAAATGGTAATGTTCTTTATGGAACTATTGCCAGTAAAGTGTGCATATGGTCACTTTTTTACTTATTAATAACCCTTATTATAACCGTTAAGAAAAACTTCAGCCAACTAAAATAAGAGTTGAATCGAAATGAAATGTAAGGACGATTTGTTCATTTGAAGGACTCGTTCGAAGGAACCGATTCGTGATAGTCCGTTCCACTCCCCTGCTCCTCTCCGCGCTAAATCGTTAAGGAGGAGCGACACTTTCAGGATGATTCATACGCAGAAATGTGCATGTGTACTAATGACTTTGAAGTTAATAGCAGAGATTGTAATATTTTTTATACTATAGACACAGAAACGTTTTATTACCTTAGCTGGAAGATTGGTAAACTAAGGTGTAATAAGCCAACTGTGAGGCAACTTGTTGAACTTTGTGTGGACTACCTTAAAGAGAACTACTAACCTTCTCAAAATTATTTAGCGTTCACTAGAGTGAATTTACTCGTTTTATAGGCTTTTTATTGCACTTTACACACTTTAGTTTTGTCTGTCAAGTATTCACATCACATTAGCTTTAGATCACATGTTAGCTTAATATTTGCTTTAAATCACATTTGAAAGAATAAAAAGGTCAGTTTGTCAAATGGGCTTTGATTAGGTCATATGAACATAAAACAGGCCTTGGTTCATAGGTCTCAAAAGAAAAATCTCTCTTTCTTTACTTTTTTTTTGTTGTTGTGCAGAACTTTTTGATTAGAAAAATTACCCCTCACATTAAAACAAGTTAAAGGCTTTAATCTTGCCTTTGATTCACATGAGGAATGAGACAAACTCAAAGACCCTTTGCATTCACTCACATGGTGCCTCAGCACTTCAAAAATAAAAGAAGCTTTGAAGTATTAAAATGTTTGACCTTGGACTGACTGCAAAAGTGCAGCTTGGATCCATTTCATCTGAGGAAGCTCCTGTTTACATAAAAAATCAGTTTATTTTTTTAGAGCATGTCTTGGTTAAATGCGCCTTTGAAAATAAATGTTGTGATGACCATTTAAGAAGGAAAAATAAAAAACTGGAATTTGTTTTTGCAAAAAAAACACATATTGGACGAGCGTCTTTATACATAACCTGGTAAATTTGAGATGTCATATTTTTCAGCTTGCGAAGTTGTAAAAGTTGCATTTAATGCCTAAATAAAATAAAGGCTCGAAGACATTATATTAGTGTGCGGCTGGGTTTAAACTAAAACCATTTAAAAAAGAATAATAATTTGTTAGTTGAAATAACATAAACATGTTTACAATAAGCTTCCATTTGTTAAGATGAACTAACAATGAAAAATACTTTAAAAGCATTTATTAATCCTATTTAATGTTAGTATCAATGTTTACTAACGCATTATTAAAATCAAACCTTTTAATATTATTTAATGGATCTGAGCTAACATGAACTAACAATAAAATGTTGTGTTTTTATTGTCTAATGTTAACCAAGATTAGTAAATTAAGTTAGTTAATTTATTAACAATTGTTAACATTGTAAAGTCTTACCAAATAAACTTTTATTTTAACTTGTTGCCAGAGAAATTTTTCTCATTTTTATTTAGTTTATCTTGATATAGGGTACTAAAATAACTAAAATTAAAATAGAAATTAGAAAAACAATCAGATATTTAAAAAAGTAATGATTACAATGCTAACAAAATGATGAACTAAAATAATATATATATGCACATTAATATTATAGATTATATAAGTTCAGTGTCTTCACCCGGAAACAAAAAAAGGAATATATTATATAAGTTCAGGTATATTATATAATATTAGTTCATTATCTACACCCAGAAATGAACAGGTAACATGGAATTTGTGACATATTTTTGTTTACACTTTATTTGAAGGTGTCCCTGCTACAGTGTAATTTTACATTTAATATCTTCATGTATTTACTGTATGGTTAGGGTTATGGATTAGGGTTACTTGCATGTAATTATGTATAATTTATTTTTAAAAATGTAATTTTAATAGTGCAACATGTTTGACTTTATTGAAATTTGTTTGAAATGTAAACACGTTCATTATACAATCAAGATTATTGACATTTGCATGCAATCTCCCAATATATCCAAAAAGCTTCAGAGTCTTTTTGAAGACACCCGCTTTATGAAAACCAACTGCATGGCTCCTCGAGGTCAGGAATGCATCAGGAAGAAACAACGGATCCTGAAATGGCCAACATATGTTCCGATTCAAGCCAGGAAAACCCGAAAGAGCTCGCAGAATGCTAAAGAGGCTGGTTTGCCCACAGCATGACAATGATTTACAGATCAACTCTCAGCTGATGATGTCATCGGAGCCATGCGCTAATGATCCCGAGGATGAGGAGAGGAACAGCTCTCCATCTGTCTTTGAAGAGGACCCTCAGCTGTAATCTATAAAACCACCGCAGGATGAGGGAAATTGGTGTCTCTTATGTTTTCTCTCTCTGGTTTTAAGAGATTGCATGCACAGTCACTTATTCGTCACGATAACATTGCATCATTTTAGTCAAAGAAGAGTCTCATTTCTGTGGGCAGGGTGGAGTATCTCTTTCCAAACATCTGCGTACAGACTGTTAGGAGACGAGACGGGAAAATGAAGAACGACCGAAAAGTGTAAAAGGTGCCACGAGTTGAACAATACTTGCTTCAGTGGCTGTAATGTTAAACAATAGTAAAAACGGCATGTTTACTATCTCCCCCAGTGTCATTTCCATGTGAAATCGTATGCAGGCCCTCAAGGGTTGACAAACAAAGAACCTCCTCTGTTTTCATTGATCCGTGTCCTGAGAGAGAAATATAAACGGCTAAACTCCTCTGATAAGCAGAAGACTTTATAATAGCGCTATTGTTCTGCACACAGAAGATGTGTGTTTGCGGTCGAAAAATAAAAAAGCAAAATACGGATGCTTACTTAGAACAGCAGCAGAGCCAAGCAGGGTTTCTCAAGCTTGCATTTGTGTAAAGGTCATGACTGAGCATACATTTGATTTGATTTCAGAAGATGCGATTGCGTTTGGGGTTGGCAAGTCTATTTAAAAAGTCACTTACACTCATCAAGGCTGCATTTGCTTGATCAGAATACATTAAAAACCAACCTGGTTGCATAAAAATATGTACCTCTGTGCACTTTTTGTGCAACACCTTTTTTACATGCTTTACTGCACCTTTTGCTGCAGTTTCAAAGAGGTAATGTCCACTGAGTGGCACTTAAATACAGGTTCAATATGTGAACCCTGGCACTCTTGTATTACGTTGATATAGGTATGTATTGCAGTGGTTCAGAATTGAAATATCCGTGGGCTGTCGCTTAAAGTGAATGCTCTATCATTTTGGAAATATGCCCTTCATTAAATCCAACCCTAAACCTACCTGATAGTGTTAACAAATGCAAAACAGATATAAAAAATGCATTTGTATTCATTTCAGCTTCCTTTTACACAGATCTGAGCTGTTTTGTTGAAGCGTAGTTACAGTTAAGCTTGCAAATGGATCCGTTGGACTCCGACCAATCATTGCAGCAGTGATATGTACTTACTGGTACATATTTTGTGTCTTGCTAAAAGGTGCATCGAGATATGTTTATGCCATGGTAGGTGAAAACATTAATATTGTGAAACATTTTTATGATTTCAAAGAACTCTTTTCTGTTTAAATATATTTTTAAATGTAATTTATTCCTGAGATGGCAAATCTGAATTTTCAGCAGCATTTAACTCTAATTTTACTTCCGTCTTTTTAGTGTCACATGATCCTTGAAAAGTCTGATTTGCTGCATGTTTCTTTACATTTTCATACTGTATATGACTCATATATGATAAACGTTTTATGATACAGTTCATTAAAAAAGGTAACATTGAACAAGATTTTTACTTTCAGTTTAATGCATAAAAATATTAATAAAAAATTTTTAATGTTTAATGTTAGTGTACATGCATCACAGACGAACTGTGACTTTCTAAAAGCTTAATTTTTATTATTATTTGTGGAAATGACAAACATAATGGCAGGAAGGTTTACATAAATAATTGTCACACAGTAAATGTAAATCGATTATTTTGCTTCTTGTTTGGATTAAAACATGCAATAATGAATCTATTTTTAATGAATGCATTTATGCATTTGAAACTTAGCAAGCATAACGATTGAGAAAGGGTAAAAGCTTCCATGAAAAAAAAAAAAAAAAACAAAGCAAAAAAATACAGCTTGCACATACATATACCTAAACTTCAAGAAACACCCTGAAATACATGAACCTCTGAATGTTGGAGGTTATGAATATCATGAAACATGCAGTAACTATGTGTGATTCAGATGGTGAATGTGCATCAAATACAGCATTTCTCCTTTCAGAATTGTTTTTGTTTCGTGTCTGAAGGAGAAAGGGAAGGAATGAAAGGATGAAAGTGCAAAAATAGCCTTTAATTTAACTCTGCCCTCTGGTGGTGTGTTTGCCGACCACCTGCGGATCTGGAAACTGTGTGTGTGTGTGTTTATGGAACCAAATATCCTCACAAGTATAGTAAATTCTGAAAATGTTGACATTGCTGACAGAAACAAACTTGTGTGTGTATCTAAATGATAAGCACAAATGGGTTATAGTCCATATTTTCCATAACTTCCCTCATGTAGGTGCACTTTTTATTTACTAATTATTTACTACCAGTGTCTTTTAACAAGGCCTTCTATGAATTAAAGCATACTTGTGGGCTGTGGTAAAAACATAAAAAGTGTCGACATCCTCTCACACACACACATACACACATCGTCTGGCTGTAACATCTTCTCAGAGTCGGTGGGAGAAAACATTTCCATCTGTGGGTGTTCAGGGGCCTCCTAATTGCTTTATGTAATAATACACTGCAGTGTTGTGAGTTACAGACGCAAAAGTAGGGCCTCCTCATCATCTCTTTTCTTCATTAGAGGATCACGTCAGCAGGGCCCCATCAAAGACACGATTCACAGAGGGGACGTCTGATTTATGAGCACGGTTCTCAGAGCATTGTGAGGATCGCACACATGAAAAATGGCTTCTCCGGGTATTTATAGTAACCCGACTGGCATTGTGCTGGAGAGAAGGATGAGAACATAGGAAAAGAGAGAGAGAGAGAGAGAAATGAAAATCAGTCTGCTTTGATCTCTGGCTCCTCCTCTCAGATAAAACTCTCACAGGACCAGAGCTTTGAACAGAAGTCAAGCAGTTCTTCTGGAATACTGCGCCACTCAATTATCATGAAATCGGTCATAATCAAAGCGTATACTTGTCAATTATATCAGCTCTGTAGCATTAATTATTTTAGTATGAATAGCAGGACTTTGTCCAACTAAATAACAGTAAATCAGGATGTGAACCCACTGTTAATTTATTGTCATTAAGATAGATTTCAATAGCCTAATATTGATTTTTTATTTTTAAGTTTGCCAATATATAATTTTTTTTTTCTCAGTGATTTTAGTACATCCAGTTAAGGGCGATTAAAATAACAAGTGCTACCATACCAGCTAGCTAAAATAGACAACATTTATTTCATTTCAAGTAATAATTGTTTTTTAAATACATTTTTAATTTTAGTTTCAGTTTTAGTTAACTATAATAATAGTTAAAATAGTAAAAATTAGAGGTGTTTTATTTTTAATTATTAATAACTATTTTATTTTTAATTTAATTTAATTTAATTTAATTTAATTTAATTTAATTTAATTTAATTTAATTTAATTTAATTAAGATTAGAGAATGCAGAGAATTGCAGTTATTGCAGGGGGATTGTTGTATGGTAAGTAACATATGCATATTTGGCGGTAAGCAATAATAATCTATAACAAATACAGTATTAATAACAATAATAATTAATACATGGTAAAAATGAAACAACAGCAATAATAATGATATTAAGTATTATTGTTATTATTTTTATTATTATCATCATATATATTGAATATTTTTTAATTAATTATGTAAATTAATAAAAAAGGAAGTAATTTCTGAAATAATTTATAAAATAAGTGAATTTATTACATATAACACCCAACAGGAAAAGTTTTGAAAAATATTTTTAAAAATCAAGTAAAGATAAGATTATGCATTATGTATTGAACAACAGGCTTTGATCTCAGATTAGAAAGAACTTTAAAAGAGTTTGAGAGTATATTTGAGGGTATAGTCAAAGCTGTGAAGATGGATTTTCCTGTAAGGGAAGGATGCTTTGAAATGTAGATTGCTCAAAGTTACTGAAAAAGGTTCTCAAATCACTCCCAGACTCAATCCACACGCTCGAGGGAGAACTTCAAGAGAAGCTCAGAGAAGAAAGAGTTTGGTGTGGATCAAAGACAGAGGTTTTGTGATCTTGTAAGTTCTTACAGTGACCAACATGTTTTCACGTCACCATGATCAGCACGAAATACAAGAACACGAAGCCCTTCTTCTGAACTTCATCCACATCTTCATCATCTTCATCATTTAGCTTTTGCTTCAATCATACAATCATTATTATACTATATTATAATATCTTTACTAAATATTGTGGCCGACAATGTTAAAGCTTAAATAATATCTCCAGAAAGATGATACGTAAATATTCATCATGCTTTAAGTATTGTTAAGTATAAGTATTTTTTTTGTTTTTAAGTAAACAAGTCTTGAAATCTAATATAGAAATGTAAAAAATTTTATATAATAATTAAATTTACATTGTTTTTTGGGCGGACTATCCCTTTAAAAGTGGTACCAACAGTTCAGATAAAACATTTTATATTCTACCTCTCTGAGAGAGAGAGAGAGAGAGAGAGAGAGATCAGTGAAAGGAAACCGGCCGCTGTGTGTTTTCAGAGACAACATAGATTAAACCACATTAGCAGCGTGTCAGGAAATGACTTCAGAGCATATGGCTGACATGATTATGGTTCCTGCTTCTTTTAATTTATTCTTCCACCTCTCTCACCTACACACAAACCACCAGCTTCATCTTCAAACACAGCGAATGGAAACTAAGCTCGCTACCACATGATGTCTTGGCAAGCTCATCCATGAATTGCTCATATTTTAATTTGAACCTCATTGTTTTAACAACCCTGACCAGCATCTCCAGAGAACAACACACACGCTCTCTTTGAGGCCTCTCCAGATGCTTTGTCATCATAGTGACGAGTTCATAAAATATAAAATGAAAAAAACATTTTTTGTACTGTTTTTATTTATTTGGACATTAGTTGTAAGCATAATCATACAGAGATTATATTTTCTACAAATAAAAAAATACTTTTTGCATATATTACATACATACCAAATTAATTCATTTAAAAGTTATAAAATCCATTATTATGTTTATTTACTTATTTCATATTTTGTATAAGTGAGTGTTTACATTTTTGTACCAGAAGTAGAAAGATATGAATTTCTATTGAACTATAAACGTGCGCTTTCTCTGTTCTCCACCAGGTGGCGTCACATGTGTTTCTGGTCGACTGTTGTTCACATGGAAAATCTCACAGGGTTTGGTGTTTGGCTCATGTTTGGAAACTTTATTAGCCTACTCTCACTGTTTCTACATTTCCACTACTGTGAATTATTATTGGCAGATATGATATCAGTCGTTTCGTTTAGGAGTGCTCAATTAAAAGGAATACAGGCCTATATTATAGGCTATCTGACAATTATATCTATAATTGATAGAATCAGATAAACCCCGTCTTACACTATTCCTCTTACAGGTGAAGCTAAACCGGCACAAACAGAAAATTAAACAGCAAAATGTTAGAGTAATACTAAAACTTGACAACCAAAAATGATAATATGACTCATTCGTATGATTTTGAAATAACATGAGGATAATAATAATAATAATAAAAAAATAATGACATTAGTATGGAAGGCCATTTTCCTATATAAGAAAAAAAACTTAATTAAAAAAAAACTATATAATTTAGAATCTACAAATCATGATTATTGGTTAAAAGTAGATTTTTATGCCATTATGTTTTAGGTCATAATTTTATATGAGTTTTATGACATAAAAGTAAAAAAAATTATATCCCATAATATTGACTGCCCAATTGATTTGTTTCTTATATGGTAGAAATAGGCTTCTATACATGAAAGACAAGTGATAAAAAATAATACATTTTGATTTGATTTATTTATTTTTTATTCAGGGTGAGATATTCTTTTAAGGCTACTTAAACTGTTTCTGCCGTTAAAAGTCAGAGTAGTATCCTAGGATGCAGAAATGAATTCAGGAATGGTCCTTAAATGTGATAATAACAAGCTCAGGTGGTGATTCAGTTACCTCTGGGTCTGTGATCTGTTATCTTCCACCAGGAGGTGCTTTAGAGGAACAAAAAAAACCTGTTGACTGTGAAGCTTCAGTGAACCAGAGGGAACAAACACTTCAACACCAGTTAATGAACAGAAGAGCACAAACAGTGCATGACAGAAACCAGGCCAGACTCACAAACGACCCTCAAGATGAATCCATATTCAAAGTACAGACGGAAATCATGCAACCATGGAGACTTTCGCAGTGTGCGTAGCCCACAGAATTTCCATTACAGCCGGAATCCAATTAGTCACCAAATGTGCTCTTACAGTTAACTGTGCATTATTGAGGAGATGTGGAGCTGTTTGTGAGGCCTGTTTGGGGTCATGTTGTAGTCTGAGCAACAAAGACCCCGCACTGTCAGCTATTCACAAACAAAGCTCAGCTTATCCTGCTGAAAACAGTGACACGATACACACAACACAAAAATCATTCCCTTTCTGTCTATGGTTTATTATTGGCTTTTACTTACATTGCTCATTACCTCATGAGTTTTGTGGATGCAGACAATCTGATTTGCACTTAGTGAGTTTACTTTGCTTTGCTTTACAGTGCAAAAAAATGCTTTTCAAGTCTTAGATTTTTTTTTTTTTCAGCCAAAATATCTAAAAAAATCCTAAATCAAGAAGGATTTTTGTTAAAACAATCAGGAAATTGGCAGTTGTATTTTATTTATTTTTTTTTTTCTTGTTTCAAGTAAAAACTCACTTACTTTTGACTTGTTTTTGTTTTTCATACAGGACAATAATTTTTAGTTGTCTAGAAAATCCTTCTTGATTTAAGAATGTTTTGATATTTTGGCTGAAAACAAAACAAAAATGAGCATTTTCTGAAATAGTCCATGTTGTAACAAACACAAGCTGTATAACAGACCATAAGGTGCTGTATATAATTTGAAGAAATTTCCCATATTTAGTTTTTGCAGGTGTTCTACACATATTTAAAATTTTATACTGAATTGCGTTGTGTTTTAGAGTTTATGGAAATGTCTGTAAAACTCATGAATAATATGAGCTACCATCAGTTTTTCTGTTCTTTTACATATTTATTTCCTATTTTTGTCTTCTTTTTTTTTTCAAACACAGTTTAGTATGTTCTTCTAAGACATTAATCTATTTCCAGTATTTAAAGCACATGCAAATGCTGATAATCTCATGCCCAGATAAAAGCTAAGAAAGTCATCCACTAGCCCAGACCGTTTGATCAGAGATTATTTTCATCACCTTTAATGTTTCACAACTGCTTACGCAATCGTTGCTTCGGTGAGACGTGAAATGTGCAAGAGCACAAGGATGTGTTAAGATACACACCACCAAACATTGTTTAAAATTATTATTTTTTATTTATCAAAGATGCATTAAATTAATTAAAAAGTGACAGCAAAGACAATATCACAAACCTTATTAAATGCTGCAAAACTATTAAACAATCAGCAGCATTACTTTTTCAATATTGATAACAATTAGACACGTGCAGCAAATCACCATATTAGAATTATTTCTGAAGAATCGCATGACACTGAAGACTATCATGAAAATTCATTAGATGAATAAATGATGTTATAAAGCACATTAAAAAAACATAATAGTGTAATAATATTTTGACTGTCCACAAACATTTTGTCTGAACAGCAAAGTCCTGAACTTTAAAGGAACAGATGCTCAAGACATCTTCATAGAGAGAGCATTAATTGAGGTTTACCAGTCTTCTCTTCCTGAAATGGGTGGGAAAGCAGCAGGCGGTGCTGCATACACACAGGGGAGTGTGATCTGGGATTGGGTAAACATCGTACAAACCTTGGGAGTAAACCAGCTGTGTGTGTGTGTGTGTGAACGGGTGTGACACTTCAACGCCCCATTATCCCTACGACACACACAACAACAGGTAAAATGCCCCAGATGGAGTGACACTGTGGATCCTGCAAAAGTCAACAAGTGATCATGGAAGACAACATCAACAAAAACACTGTAAATCATATACCATCTGACCCTTTAGATCATTCAGTACATGCTACATAAAATCCTGTGCAATTTAACAGCGTTTAAGCTATTTTAAAAAACTATTTATTCCATAAAAGCTTGACAAATAAATAAAGCAATCTCTGTCATGCTGCAGAACCCTTGTTCTAGTCGTCCATTAGTATAAACAGATGCATGACACGGAGTAGTGCTATTTCAGCATCACGGTTATGTTTTTTTTTTTTTTTTAGCATTACATTTTATTTTTCTGTTTACTTTTTTATTTTGTTAATTATAGTTCTAAGTTATTTTTACTTCATTATATGTTTTTTTTTATTCATTTATGTATCAGCTTAATCTAAACTAAAACAGTTTCAATCTAAAATGTAGTATTTTGTTTTCATTCACACTTTTTTCTAAACAATACTTAAAATACATTTCCTTGTAACAGTTACGTTTTCTCATGAGATCTGGTATCTGTCTTGTATTTTTAGACTTTCCACTGCAGCCAAGCACACGAGTGCCTCTCTGAATAAATTGTAAACTCTACGGTGAGTTTAACCCCTGGTATATTTGAGAAGTCAGTTTAACCTACGATGTATTGGGAAACTTTGTAGCACAATGTCACAACAACTTTGACAAGAGTCACTTCTAACAGGAATTGCTGGTAAGTTTCATCATCCTCTAGTCGGATTGCCAACGCACATATTTTTTTTCATCCTTCAAAAGCGTGCTTTGTTCAAACACAGTTCCTGTTTCACAGGAAGTAGAGCAAAACTAATACAAAACTAACACATTAGTGCAGCGAGAGAGCTGACCAGGTGCAATTTAGGGATTTTTTAAGAGTAATACACAGTGACTTTACGTGACAGTTTATTCTCTTGGAAATCTGGGAAGAAACAACAAAGATAAAGGAACAGAGAAATGTTTCTCTCATATATTTCATACAGCACAAGCTAGTATAGCAAAGGTACAAAGTTCTCTGCTATCAGTATTAGTGTCCTTGAGCGGGCCGCTTGACCCTAGTTTCTTCTAATGGGAACTGTCCCTCTGATTAGTGTACTATAAGGGGAACATCTGCTGAATAACAAATAACTACGTCCAAAAGTTTAGGTTTCAGTTCCCTTTTACTGTGTTACATCATGAATTAAACACTGCAACATAAGACAGGGCATGCACCTACTGTGTTTCTATAAAAAGAGAAAGAATGTAAAAGCAAACTGTATGGATGTTTTTGGACACTTATATGCATGCTGTGGCCTCTGTTATATGTTCCCCCCGTTCCAATACCCTGTGTACGTTCTACATCTAAGCTGACGGTGTTGACTGAATGGCTATCGGTGTGTAAAGCAAGCAGCCGCTGTTTGTTCTCAGTTAAGGTGACAGACTTCTCATTCAACAGGCTGCGACCCAAACCTTTTATACACAACTCCTGCACTGTTACAGGATGCTTAAGGAGGATGTACAGTTATATGCCATATTTAGTCCTTTTACAAATTTATTTGAAAATTCCTAATAATCTGTAGTTTTAAAAACAAATCTTCTGAAAGTTTCTGAATCTTTACTACGAGGGTTCCCATCATGAGAACCCCATGCAGATTTCATGCAAAGGTATTTTCCGAACATATACTCCATGCAAATATATGCTGTCCAAACAGGGAAACCCACTTTGCTTACACTTTCAGTCTCAGGAGGTTTTTTTTAGGACATGAAAGTCCTCTCAGAAGTTTCTCCTTTGCTCAGCTGTTCCTTTGACTATAGTCCTACATCTTCACTCAGGTCAGTGTTTGCTAACGAGTCGGTTACAATTGCAGCTAATGTGACCTCCTTCAAACGGTAGTGATCAAAATGCACAGACATGGCTCTTAACCACTTGATCTTGTTTTCTAATGATATGAGAGAATTAAAATTAATAAATAAATAAAGATTTTCTCATGCAATTCCATGCAATAGTTCAATGCATTTTTTTACAATTAAAGCTGCAGCACTGAAAAGCAGCTTTAAAAAAAGGTTCAATGGGTCCCTGACCGATAATTACATCTATTTATAGCTAATTATTAATAAGCTCATACTTTTGCAAAGCAGTTTCCATAATGGTGAATTTTAAAGTGACTTTTCCATAATTTTCCATATCAATAATGTTATGAGTGTGGAGGAATAAGAGTAAACACGAAAATTACATCAGCTATTTTAATCCAAGGATAGACTGACGTACAAATACGTCAGTGGTCCTTTCAGCCAATCACGGCGCACCACGACGCTAGAAAAAGAACGCGAGCGTCTCCGCTTCTTCAATTTTCAGACATCGAAGGGGGAAGATATACAGGGAATTAAGACGATTTTTCGGACGTTTCCCACCCCTACAAAAAAAAAAAAAAAACCCGAAAGGGGTCTCCACACAGATCCCAAACCAGAAAAACACACAACATGGTCGTAGTGACAGCAGGGACAGGAGTCCTCCTGATATCGGGGAAACAGAGCCGCTCCATATCTGTCATGATACCGAACCAAGCCTCTTCAGACTCCGACTCCACCGTCTCCGGACCACCGATGCGCAAAAGACAGAGACTCACACATCTCAGCCCAGAGGAAAAAGCTCTAAGAAGGTGAGACGATTTGGGATTTAATTTCGTCAATTTTTTAATCCGGAAACCGGTTTATAATTCACGAGAGGTGCAATATTTAAGTGTTTTACATTTTGTATATCGACGTTAAAATGCGTAAAGCTATACAATTGAACCAATTCGACCCTTTCATATGGAAGAATTTGAATCTCAGCCAAGACCAGTGGGTTTTGCCGGTCAGTCCCTCCCCCTCTGAATCAATATAACGTCCACATCTGCCTGCGTGGCAGGACTCGACTGCGCATGCGCCGTTTCCTCTAAACTGTCTGACCTGCCAAAACTGGTTGCTTCATAAAATGGAAATGGTTTATAAGTTACGTACTATTTGCAAAAATTACTCCGTTTTTATTAATTAAAAAAATAAATAAAAAAATAAATCATTGTGCATTCCAATTAATCTGAATCCAACTGCCGCTGTGTTATATTGATAGGTTAAAAGTACTGCTAACACAAAGCACTTTAAAAAACAAAATAATTAAAAAACAAAAAACATGATTTTTTTTTTTTTTTTTTTTAAATGGTACATTTAAAAATTATATATGTTTTTGTGCAAATGTTTTTATTTCTGTGTGTGTTTAGCCAAAACATGTTTAACATGATTTATTTTTCTTAGGAAGCTGAAGAACAGAGTCGCTGCACAGACCGCAAGAGACAGAAAAAAGGCAAAAATGGGGGAGTTGGAGCAGCAAGTCTTGGAGTTGGAGCTCGAGGTACTTTGACTCTTAACATAGATTATTTGTTTCTTTCTCTCTGTTTAGAGAAAAGACTTGATTTTGATATGTTTTCCACAGAATCAGAAACTTCATGTCGAGAACAGACTGTTGCGAGAAAAGACATGTGATCTGCTTGGTGAGAATGAGGAACTAAGACAGAGACTGGGGTTGGATACTTTGGAAGAGAAAGAAAAGGTGAGAAAAAAAAAAGAAAAAAAAGCTGTAACCTGTGCTTATGTTCGTTAAACATCATTCATTTTTACCTATAACGCCTCTCATTCTCTCTCAGGTTCAGGTAATGGAGTCCGAGGTGAGCGATTTGGGTTTGGTGACCGGGTCTTCTGAGTCCGCAGCACTCAGGCTACGTGTGCCTCCGCAGCAGGTGCAGGCCCAGCAGTCTCCAAATCTGAAGACTTCTCCATGGATCCTCCCAGTCCTGGCCCTTCAGACTCTGAGGTGAGCTTAGAGTTTAGAGTTATTGATCCTCATGTCAAAAACATGTGACCCTGGACCACAAAACCAGTCATAAGGGTACATTTTTTGAAATTGAGATCTATACTAGAGCCAAAATAAGTTTGTTTACATAATACATATATGTGTGCTGTATATTAATGCACATACGAATACAGACTCATGCAGTATATATTTTGAAAATATTTACATCTGTATGGGCATTTGTGTATTTGTGTTTATTTACAGTATAACTAATTTATACATGGCTTTCCACTGTATGGTTTGTTAGGATAGGACAATATTCGGCTGAGATGCAACTAAGAAATGTCCCAAAAAAAGAAAAATCAAAACAAAATATTGAGAAAATCGCCTTTTAAAGTTGTAAACCCCATACAATGGGTTTCTGGCTATTGCTAGAAGTATACCCAAGACTTTTGTGTTTTTGCTGCACCATCTAACTCTGAATCTTCTTCTCGTTCTGCAGTCTGATCTCTTGCTTGGTATTCTGGACATCCTTGACCCAGACCTCTTCCTCAAGACAGAACTGGCAGAAGCAGAGGAGCCCCAGCCAGAGCTTGTGCTGGATGGAGACGCAGGAGAGCAAGTACCTGCCTCCCCATCTGCAGCTTTGGGGCCCGCACCAGTTAAGCTGGAGACCCTTAATGAACTGATCCACTTCGACCACATCTACACCAAACCCGCCGAGGTGGTGAGCGAGGAGAGCATCTGCGAAGTCAAAAGCGAGGATTCGATCGCCTTCTCTGAGGTCAATGCAGATATCGAGGTGGAAATCAAAGACGAACCGGAGGAGATGGTCATCCCTGCGGTGGATCGGAGTCCAGACGCGGTCGATGACTTCTTCTCTGACGCCTCTTCCTTCAGCGGCTACGAGAAGCCTTCAAATCTGACGGATGCATGCAGTGACTCTGGATACGAGAGATCTCCTTCCCCTTTCAGTAACATTTCATCCCCGCTCTGCTCCGAGGGCTCTTGGGAGGATATGTTTGCGAATGAACTCTTTCCCCAACTGATCAGTGTCTGAAGCTTGCACACAATATCCAGTTGCAAACCGGCCTGCCTTTGCTCTTTTATTGTAAGCGATTGCCATGCGTTTCATAGTGATAGTAGCACAGTAACTCCTCTTGCAATTTAGACCAAAGGCGTTGCATTAAGGCTTCTGTTGTAATAACTCTGCCACTCTGTACAGTGCAACTCAGTATTTTTGTTGGGGAAGGGGTTGGGGGGTAATTGTTTTAAAGTAGACCTATTTATTTGTGTATCTCTCTTTTCCAGAGTTTTCTGTATTGTAATCCGTTTGCTTAATGTACAACCTAATCTTATTGTAAATGCTCTCCTTAATCATATTGCATTAAAAAAAATCTGCATTGCATGACATGCGTTGAAGTCTGACTTTTGGTGTGAATTTGAACTTGTGCCAAAGCTTTTATCTTAGCTTTGTTGCACAAGTTTAGCTTTTTTTTTTTTTTTTTTTTTTTGTCGTTTACTTTCCTTAACATTGTTCCAAACCAGTTTTGTCTTCTGCAGAACACGGAAGATGTTTATTTTAAAAAATAAAATAAAAAAAAAATCAGACCTCATTGATTTTCATTGTTTCAAAAATATCTTTTTAGCCTCACAGAAGAAACCACATCATGGCAAAAACTTTTTTTTTTAAAATATTTATATCAAGTAACCCCAATCTCAAGAACATAATAGTTTTAGTGGAAAACTTTTTATCTCAAATGAACCATTAACTTGGACCTAACAAATGCTTGCACATACGGCGAGAACCACAGTCTATAGTATTTTTAGTTCCAGTATCCTGTCATATTGCCCTTGGGACTTTGCCATCTGCTTTCTGTACTTTTCTAAAACAAGAGGTGATAAGACAGGCTTTTAGAGTAAATGATTACACAACGGTCATCGTGTCAGAACAGCTTTTTAAAATCAGATTGCTCACAGTGTCACGTCAAGGCGCAAGCTTGCAATACAGTTTCCGTTCTTTTTGCGAAGAGTTTCTAAATAAACCGGTTGAAACATTACCCGAGTCTCAGTCAAAAATGTGGGGCAACCGGGGTTTAATGTAGTGTATTATGATTACAGGATGGTGTAGGATGGCTTACACCTTCTTATCCCCAGGCTAATTCAATCAGCTTGGTTTCCCAGTGCGGGGTGGAGACTGGGGAAGAGGTGATTCTTCAAAACCCCCCAGGGGCTTAAATTCCAGACCACGCCTCTTTAAAAGCTATTTGACTACCTGATTTTCCTTTTTAGCAAGACCAACAATTTGTAGATCATTTGTTTCTCCATCACAATATTTAGCTACATTACCGTTCAGAGTGGTTTAGGTTGAGTAAGATTTGTTCATGTTTTTCAGGATATATACTATATGTGTGTGTAGCACATCATACTCAGCCCGAGCAATCCAAAAATGTAAGTCAGGTACACTCTTAAAAATAAAGGTGCTTCACAATGCCATAGAAGAACCATTCTGTCTTAATGGTTCTATTAAGAACTTTTAACATCTGAAGATGTTGAAAGGTCCGTTGTGGTGAAAGTAGGTAAGAAAAGAGATGGTTCTTTAAGAACCTTTGACTGAATGGTTCTTTGTGGAACCAAAAATGGTTCTTTATGACCTTGCTGGCAAGAACCTTTTAAGCACCTTCATTTTTAAGTGTACGAGATGACAAACACGAAATTTTACCAGTTTTCAACGCGAGGGAATCTCCCTTTATGCCTTGACATTTTTCTAACCACATCTGATCTAAATACATCAGGTGAAGTTCCTGCTTGATTGTGGGTTTTTGTTTCATCTAACATAGATATTTTAAAAACAAGACTGCATAAACTGACATTAATAACTTTGGATTGGTCATAGACATGATGTCATCTGTAAATCATATTTACATGTGTGTATACTTCTGCTATGTACTAAAACACAGACTTAAATTAGAAGGTCTTAAAATGACACTATCATCACCCTGGTGATTGAGATAAATCTTACGTCTTACAGTCACGGTTACAGCAGATACTGAATATGGAGACCAGCAGCTGATGGACGCTGGGAAATACCCAGAAATAACCCCCCCCAGTCTCGGTTTCAAGGGCTATACGCCATCTGACTTTTAACTTAGTCAGATAAAAAAAATGGAAAAATAACAAACTACCACATTACATTTTTCTTTTCATTTCTATTTGGAAAACACCACCACGATTGCTAAGGTATTCTGGGTGTTTTGAGCTCATTGATATGCAGTTTCAAGCATGTTCTGGGTGGTTTCGTACTGCCCCGAGCCCCTCTTTTGCCCAGACAATGAAAACTGAGCGTATCTTGGAAAAGCAATTTATCCAAAAAATTGGCTAGATAGCCCTTGAAGATTTGAAGATTTTTCGGGACCTCACTTCAAATGAAGGGCTAAGAGAATTTCCAACATGGCTGCTCACTCGAGCAAGCAGACCCATAAATGTTAGTAATCTTTGCCATTAATACGGATTTT
>JAUMHR010000049.1:630097-664271 GCA_032361145.1 Enteromius fasciolatus | reverse complement strand
GGTCCGCCGAGCTTCCGGCTCGCTCCCCGGACAGCACGCCAAATTTGCTTATTTAATTTAATGAAGAAGTGCGAATTCGTGAAATAGCTACTTATAAATGCAGTATAAGCAATAACTGCAAAATGAGGGCAAGGCCTGCAGAATGACCCGTTGAACTCGGGCACAATTCTCCAAATGTGACATTCCACATATTTATTTTACACAGTGAATGGGCTGACTTTAATTAACACGTTCGTTTGCACCTATGGCGTCTCATACTTTTCACTCAGCTGCAGAAACAGGAGCAGTGTGCAGAGTTCTAATCATTGGGTACGTGTGAGAGCACTGCAGATAAAGCCTCACACCTCGTTTTCCTGTGAAGAATGTGGAGGGGTTTCGTGAACGAGATCATCATCGACTTCAGAGATCTTCTCATTTGGTGGCTGGTAGAAAAACACAAGTCATTTCAGGATGATTTTATTGGCAGCACAGTTGCATAGAAATGAGAATTAAAGTGTGTCCCACAGAATCCAGAGAAGATGTGACATTACAACATAACAGAGGTTCATTACAGGCACAGTGCTTAAAAGTTTTTCCCCACTTAGTGATAATGAAGATCTTAATTTTTTCAGGCTTTGCCAGAGATGAGCAGTTAGCTCATTACACTGTTTTATTTTCTTATATATTTTGTCATTTAACTAAAAAAAAGAAAAGAAAAGAAAAAAGAAAATTTGACTTATTATCATAGAAATAGTAAATAATTTTAAATATATTTTCTTCATTTGTCATAATGTTTTAATGTATGTATATATATATATATATATATATATATATATATATATGATTAATAACGTAAAAAACTAAACAATTTTATTTAATTAATCACAACTAATTGTAAAAATTGTAATAAAATAAAATATATTTCACATTAATCCCTGATATTAATATAGAAACACATAAAGGCAGTATATTTGTGTAATAACACCTTTTTTTTTACTAAATCAATATCACTACTGATACTGCCTGTTAAAATTTTAACAAAACAAAACAATCTTCACATAAACCCATTATAATAAATGTCACATTTATCTGTGCCTTTAATATAGTGTGTTGTGTGCATGCTAAAGTTAAAGAGAAGATATTAAAAGCAGAAATTTGCATTGTGCATTATTTTCAAACTCCATTATTTTTTCAAATAAAGGTGAATGCAAAAAATCAAATCAAACAGAGTCATCGCTCTGAATGGCAGCTCCCTCCTCTATGAAATACCACAGGTCTGTATCATCTCATAATTCTGGAAAAAAGGTAGAAAAAGAGGCTGAAAGAATGTGTCCTTTCTCGGGCAGAGGTCTGTGCTCCGGCCGCTCCCTCACTCGTGTCCTCCATGCCCTTGTCCACATCCTCGCTCTCCCCTGCTGATAGATGATCTCATTTGCAGTAAATCTGCTTGTGTCTGAGCCAGACATGCCAGAAAGCTCTGCCTCCGCTGCTCTACTCATGCTGGGCCTAAAGCCACAACATATGAGCCGCATTTAAACACAGTTTAGAGAGCGTGCTTCCCTTAAAGAGCCAATCGACTTCACGATGACCATGGACGGTTACTGAAAACCGCATAATATCTTCAAAAGGACCACAATGAGGTTTTTGTTGACGTGGTTCCAGTCATTTAGAATACATTCTGAAGAAGAGAGACTTAGCTATAAGCACACCATAGACGTGATCAAAATATGGCTTTTATTTATCATTTTATATTATGAGAAGAGAAGATATTTCCAACAAAAAGTTATTTGTCCTTCCACAATTAAAGCTGGAGTAAGGACATTTCTCAGTTGATGCCACGCAATACCCCTCACTGGACTCTTGAGCAGTATATACTGTAGATCACGCACTGCTACTCAGTGGCTCTAATTTTACCAAGCGTTTTCTGTATTTATGCATCCTATTGTTCTTGCCATTGTGTTTATTATTGCCATAGCCTTGTTTTCATCGTCTTTATTTGTTACTTTGTTACTTAATTCGCTTCCTGCCCTGACCATTGCTTGCATACTGTTTTACGATTCTGTCTCGTCCTTGGATATATCTGTTTGCTGCTATTTGTACTTTGCCTGTTTTGACTACGCTGTGTTACAAAAAAGCTGCACTTGGATCTACAACGCTTGTCTGATTTATAAATCATTTGTAATTGTATAGTTATAGCTGTTTTTATGATTTCTTTATATTGCTAAATTTGGCAACACCTGAAAGCTAAACATTAATAAAGATGTCTGTACTATTTGAAAACTACTTTCAAGAGTGCAGCTTGACGATTAAAGTAATACTTTAAAAAGTCCATGCTTGAAAAAATACAACAACAGTATCTTAAGATAGAATACATCACAATCCTCTTTAGGCAAATGCAAACGTGCATATGTTCGCTTCATTGCTTCTGAGAAATTAACACACGGGTGGCACATAAAAGCACAGCACAGGAGCACAAAGGACATTTGTTTAGTCTATCCTTGACGAAGCCTCTACCCTGTTTCGTAGCAAAGGGAATGTGTACAACAACTAGAATGTTTAACACACCATCTGGGAGAATAGATTTAAGAGTATTGAAACGGTGTCAAAAAGCACGGCGGAAATATCAAATAGTGCTTAGAATTGCATAACAGCATTCCTTACGTTACTGTTGCCATGCTACCTAATAACAATTAACTTCCTGTCACTTTAAATACAGAGAACACACAAAAGCTACCTGCCTGTGCATGACTAAACATTTAACGATAATAAATGCAAAGCTCACAGCTCTGGCACTCATTTGACATTGTAAATTCCCATAATGCGTTAGGCTCTGCTCTTTAAGGCATGCGGTTATAGGAAGCGATGGCATAGCTGAGGCCCACTTCACAGGAGTAATTGCATTTCAAATGACAGCCTCTGCATCTCATTCTTTACGTCTAAAGCCACTGGGAGAAACACAGAGTCGTGCTGAACTCCTCAGAAGGACTGGAGAGGATCCTTCACTGTTAAAACTCTCAACACACGAGAAAAGCAGAGCAAAGTGTGGAAAGGTGCTGCCTTTATCACAGGTGATGCTGTCAGTGTCATTAATTTGCTCTGTATCCATGTCTATTAAGAGTAATTGGAGTACTTTAGTTGGAGGATCAAGACAGATGTGTATGGCCTGCGGAGGTGAGGAGAGCTTGGACGCTGTGCCTTGGGAAGAAAGTCTTCACTAATCACATCAGAGTCAAAAAGGACGGTACAGTAGTTCAGTTTAAAAAAGGCTCCCAGCTAACACGGGGTGTTAGTTCATTCTGTTATAAAGTCAGCTGGTATTTATTAGCATTCTCAAAGCTTAGCACAAGCCTTTATTTATACATCATCATTTTTTGTGAAACATTTTAGTCTGACATTACTTTAGAAAACATTTAAAAAACATTTCCATAATATTCTGTAAGCAATAAAATGAAATATCTTATTTAACTTTGACTTTTTCCCTCAATACGTTCCTAATTTGCTGCTTATTAATAGTTGGTATAGCGGTAGTTGTTAAGTTTAGGTATTGGGCAGGTTTAAGGATGTAGAATAAGGTATCAGTATTAATAAATGGCTAATATTCTAGTAATATTTATCATTAATTAATAATTATAATAATAATTAAAAAAATTTTTTTTTAAAAAAAGGACATTTTAAACATTCGGAGGACGTTTAGAAAAATCATGTTAAAATGTGAATATAAAACTTTTTCAATTCTGCTTTTTATAATTATCTTTGTATTACATTGCACTGAATGTTTGCCCTTCGCACACTTTTTTTGTTTTGACCTCTGAATAAAGCCTTTTGTTTTTTTCCTCCTTGAATAGGAGCTCAAATATTATGTACAACCAAACATTTACAAAAATAAAATAAATATTAATATATATGGGTAGCTGATGTATCAGTGTGTCTATGGTGTGACGACAAATGTCAACAAAAAAACCCTCTAACATTGAAGATAACTCTAGAATGAACATACATTTTTCTCTATTTTTGTTATTTATTTATATTTTTTAGCTACCCATACTGTATATACACATATGGCCACACTTCACAATTTACTATCTGTTGTCAAGCTGTTTCGAATTAAACTTCATTAAACTGATCTTATTATTAATATACTTATGATGTCTTGCACATATCATAGTACTGTACCTTGTCTACTTGTCCCAGATAATTGTTGATGAGGTTCTTTGGTTCCAGGTGGAGTGACTCATTCTCAGCACAGCTCCGTCTGAGTGAACCGTAGACTCCATGGGTCAGTGGCTCCTGTCTGCGCTGAAATCTCTCCCAAAACATCTCACATTTATACGCTTTGTCAACTCTGCAAGATCCAGAATCTGATGAAACGTGGCTCTGAACTGCCATTTCCACTGCTTTGGGTTGAGAAAAGAACAATGATCAGTTCATTAAAATCCTAATGTATCATCACATTACTATTATAAAGATTGGGGTTAGTATGGTTTTGATAATAATAAAAACATTTGAAACAAATGAAACATTTATTTAGTATGGGTGCATTTCATTTATTGAATGTGACAGTAAAAACATTTATAATTTTACAAATAAACAAAAAATAATTAATTTCAAATAAATTCAATACTTTATTATATATAAATATTGTGAATATTTCACAATACAGCAAATTTTACTGCAGTTAATAAAATGCATGCAGCCTTTGTGAGCCTAGGAGACTTATTTCACAAATATTAATAAAAACATACCAACCTCAAACTTTTGAACCGTGGTTCAGGCATATAAAAGCTGCAGCGCAGACTCAGCCTAATGTTAGCTGCTTGGTCTCCAGTGGTAACAAGGCGATTAAAAAACAGCCTGAACCTGTCTGACCCATGTTATCTGAAGCCATGTTGAATGGGTTATTAGCACAGTTGTGCCTCACAGCTATATTGAATGGGCCAAACTGTGTACGTTTAAAATAACAAGCATCTATAGTAACACTTAATATTCAATTATATACATTTCTAATTATATTGCACACCAGGCACAGACTCCCAATATACAGAATATTAAATAGAACAATAAAGGGTTGAGGAAACATAATTGCGCAGCACCTTGGCGCTGAGGTTAATAAGGGTGAGTTGGCTGCACTGGGCCCATTAAAGAAGTCTCCTGTGCACTCATTCCTACGGATTCCAGGAAATAAAGTTAACAAGCACTTAGACGGCTTCACAACCTCTATATAGACACCTCAACACTTGAATCGTTTCTACATCACCATTAACGATCAGTTCAATAAAAAGCTCTTTGCCTGTCAAAGGCTAAGCAGGACTTCACTCAGGCTGTTCGTTCTCATCAAATAGCTATTTGTTGCTTCCCTTTTAGATCTATAAATATCCTTAATTAGCATCTCCCATAGAGCCTCTCCACCCTTCCAGCAGCAGATTGAACTTCCTAGCCATCACTTGGTTCCTACATTCTCGTCTGGTAGCATCACAGTTAGTGCTTAGTAAGTGTTAAAACACAAGGACGCTATATAAACGGCATCTGCGATGTCTGGCGCTCACATTTGGGGTTGTTTTTATTGCACAGCGGTCTCGTTTTGGTGCAGTTAGCGCTTCTTTAATCGTGCTGCGGCTGGACCTTGTTTGAATCTTTTTCTTTTGGTTTTCTCACTATGGCGGATGCTATCAAGTCTCCATCCAGGCCTCAATATTGTCACGATGTGTTCTGGAGTCCCCTGAGCTGCAGATGGCCCAGCGTAATCTTTAACCAGCATTACGGCCTGCCTCCGTTATTGGACCCTCAAGACCTCAGCTGGATGGAAGGCGTCTTCAGAAGGCTGGGGACGTCGTCTTGGCCTGGGTACTTGCGCACACCCGTGTTCGCTCAGGCCCCAGGACAGCACATGTCTAAGCTGCGGAGGGAGATGAGTGGAGGGGTGTCGGAAGTGGCTGGTGAGATGTGCAAGTGGAAAATTAGCTTGGATGTCAATCACTTCGCTCCCTCTGAGATCACTGTCAAAATACAGGATGGATTTTTATTAGTTGCAGGTATGGGTGATCAAGAGTGCTTTAAAGACATAGACAGACATATTTATTGTTATTATTATTAATTATATAAACACACACACACACACACACATATATATATACATAATATGGTGTTTCTATATTAAATATAATATTAAATATAATAAATATACAAAATGTATATTCATGCAAAAATATATTAAAAATATATGCTGCATGTGCATGTATTTGTATATTAAACACAGTACACATAGAAAAAAAACCCATAATAAAAGTTTTTGTTTGCAAACTATATGTATACTGTATGTACTGTATGTTTATGCAATTCCACATTAATGGCAATATATAGGTATGTGGAAATGAAAAAACCTAAATATAGGAACCTGCTAAAACTGCTAATTTTAAGAATATTTCAGATGGCACAAACTCTTCATATATAATTATGTATTTAATGTCAGCCAAATGACCAGATGACACTATTGATTGATTGATTGATTGATTAATTTATTGACTGAAAGTTCCATTTTTAAAAATATAAAATGCTCTTCTTTGAGCTAAAGATTAAGATTAATTTCTTTAATAATGAATTAATTAATTTCTTTGAATCATCTTTTGTGTTTCCACTTTGATCTAAAGGAAAGCATGAGGAAAGACAAGATGAGCATGGCTACATTGCTAGATGTTTCACAAGAAAATACACGTAAGTGTTAACCAGCACATTCAAAAGTTAATCAAAAAATACAGTAATATTGTGAAATATTATTACACTTATTATTACACTGTTAAGTAACTGTTAAAATTTGATTTATGTCTGTGATGTGAAAGTGGATTTGTAAAACATATTGTATAATCATTACTGCACATGATCAGTGTCACAGGATCCTTTAGAAATCATTGTGATATACTTATTATTATTATGATTGTTAGAAATAATCAAAATAGTTGATTTTTTTTTTTTGTCAGGATTCCTTGATGTATAAAAAGTTTTAAAAAGCTAAGCTTTTATGCAAAAGTACTGTGCCTTCTGATCAATTGAATGTGTTCTTGCTTATAATAATAAGCAATGATCAATAAAAACAAATGAACAGATTTATTTATTTAGTCTTTTCTCTCACCACTGCCGAAGTCTTCCAGGTGTTGTTGAAGCTGAAAGCCTCCAGTCGTGTCTGTCCGCCGATGGGATCCTTACAGTGGAAGCACCATTACCCAGCATTCCCCTCCCCGCTGATGTCAATATCCCCATCCAGGTATTGATTAGTTCTGACAGCTGTTTAATCTGTAATCACACACTCTGAACATTTTCACTTATTCAAGCTCAGAGTATTCTGGGCAGCGTGCATCACACTTGTTTATGATGTATCACTATGACATTTAAGTGGTGCTTTCTGTCATTCATGGTGAAACAGCACAATTATTATCATTATTGAAAACTTTTCTTGGTAAATCCATGGGGTAAACACTACCCATTCGTCCACCGGTGCCTAATTGGTTTAGTATAAAAGCTAGACATCGGCAGCAGAGTAACTGTCTCCCAGGAACTATCAGCAAGAAGCTGACAGCAATTTAAGTTTGCAGGGGAAACTAGGGTGAAATACCTATAGGAGAAAATAGGACTTATTTCAATTATTATTGCATAGGATGTGGCCACTCAAATTAGCTTGGCTTGCTTTAGCAATGACGTATATTGTTAACCCGTTGCATGTCGTCATAACAAGCTGCAAAACAAAATGTTTTTTACATTAACGCAAAAAGGATTTCAGAAATAATTAGAAGTGTACGATTCTACAATGCCGCGTAAATGTCAAATGCCAAATTTAAAGTCAGTTCATAAATTAATCACCTAGCAATTCCAATTACCAGGCTCATAATTGTTCTAATAACCAACAATGAGATTAAATGCAAGCTTATTTTCCCGCAGGGGACGTATGGCCTTTCTTCACAACCCAGAAAATTAATCATTTTTGTGTACACTGACCCTGGCATTTTTAGGGTCTTGGTGTGGCATTTAAGCTCTTGACTTCATTTAAAGACTGTTTCGGATTTGCCACAGGTGGAGGAAACCGCTGGAGGAAAACAACAAGATGAGCCTCAAACCGAGGCCAAACCAGAAACATTTGAAGGAGAAACTGTCTCAACTGAGCTTCCCGAACCAGCCCAGCAGACTGTATCTGAAGTAGATCCATCTAGAGAACCACAAGCCCAGTCCATCTCAGAAGCTCCCGCTGAGTCTGGAAAAGAGCAGGTCGCTGAACCCGGAGAAGAGGACAAAGAAGAGGCTTCTCAAGAGCGAGACGAAGACAAGCCTCAGGCTCCAGAGACTCCAGACACCATCACCCCGGAGCAAGGAGAGCAGGCAGAGGTCATGCAGCCTCGAGAACTGGAGGGCGAAGAGGGATATACAGACCCTGCTGTGACAGAGGATGAGCAATCAACCTCCGGGCAAACCCAAGAGGTGTTCACCCCTCAGCAGGTGCTCCGGAAGGAGATGGATGTAGACAAAATGTAGGCTGCAATATAGCAACATCCCAGCTCTTTCCTTAGCCTTCCAATTTACTGTAACATGCATCTTCTTAGCACTAATAAAGACCTGAGCATAATTGTGCGAAGCTTCTTGTTGTGCTTTACAACAACACTAGATTAATCAGCAAAAGCTGAGAAGTGTTTCTAACTAAAGGTGACAGGTGGAGGTTGTCAATGTGGCACCTAGTTCACATCTTGTTTTGCTTCCAGAGAATTTTATAAGCTTGAAAATGATGTCCCTTGAGTAGTAAATATTGTATAATTCTAGCTCGGATGGTTATGATTCCAGCGCCTCTTGAGCATGGTTATATTCCTCATTCATTAACCTCAAACCCTGAAAATGATACGGATCGATGTGGGGAGAAAAATCCAATGGGCAAACACATCAGTTAATCAGCAGCCGAGTAGCGTTTTCTTCAATATTTTCTGTCCGTGTCCTCATCGAGGAGATTGAAAGCGAGCCAAAGCGTTCGGAATAATCTCCACACTAATCTGTCACCCAATTACCGCCACCGTGCAGAGACAACTCCCATGGAGTCGCTCCCATAAGCACACAGCCAATCTGCCAAGAGAACACCCAGATGTGATAGAGGACAGAGCACTGAGAGAAACCCAGGAAAGAGTGATGCTTGATTTATTACTCGACGGCATCAGGAGGTTATATAAGTGGGAAAAGCAAACAGGTGTAAAGCTGTCGGAGAAATAACAACCACTGTATCTGTAATACAGCTCGTTTATTATTAACTTAACAGATTTGCAGAGAGGAGTAATAAACAAAACGCTTGCTTTCGTAAATGTCATTTATTATAAAAAAGCATAGCATACATCACTACACAAAAAGAAAAAAATGCACACAAATAAGAAAAGGGAAAAAAAAGGAGAAACAATAAACAGCTTTGAGAAAGAGCTCCAGCATTTACGGCCGGTTCTCAGAGAAGATCATAGTCCAACGTGACGAATACTCGGATTATTAATATAGCACTTCCATTTGAACCAGACAAGTTCAGGTTTATATGAGGGACAGAAAGTCCAAACATACTCTGCACAAGTATGTAAACATTTTACATCTCGAAGTAATTTAGATTGCAACACAAACATGCATTGCTTTGCCAGGGTTGTCCTCTATTTGATCAGAATATGATGAAGCAGTTTAAAGAGGACTTTACTAGATTTGTTAGATGTAAGTTAAGTCTTGTGTTGCTCCAAACCTGTTTGACCTTTCCACGAAACACAAGAAGACATTTAAAAAAATGTTCTAAAGATGCTTTGAAGAACTTATAAGATACAGTGAAACTCAAAGCGGTTTAAAATAACATTGGTTTATATTGACACTTTTGTGTTCCATTGAGACAATAATGTAATTCATTTTTGGAACAAGAGTAAATGATGAGTTTATTTTTGGGTGAACTATCCCTTTAAATTACTGATTTTTGAAGGGAGCTTTATCGCCCCCTTGAGGACAGAAATTTGTCATTGCGATGTATAACCATTTAAGTACTTGCGTAGAGTATGTTGATTTTTATTACGGAAATTCGTCTGGTCTCATCGTATTTTGGTACCTATCCCTTGACTCACATCACGTTCATTTTTCTTCATTGACGTAGTAACTGAAAGATGCTGGTATTTGATTCAACCATGTACCATGTACGCATTTGATTTATGGACTACTCCCTAGCAGATTAATGACTTTTGAATTAAGTAAATTTATGAAACTGATAAAACTAGATTTTGGCACTGGCTTGGAGCAAATACCAAGGCCACGCATGCTCGCTTTCACTCCCTGGCTGCGAAGACTTCGGCTGAAGCCATACTGGGCTCCTGAGATCTGGCCTCGGGTTCTTCCATGGGTTCTGCTGGCATTTCGTTGCTGTAGAGGTAGTACGGAGGGGTCTGCCGGGCTTCTATGATGAGAACCCCTTCTGGAGACAGAGAGGCGAACACAGTGAGAGGATCCACATCGGACGGGATTCTGTGAAGAAGAAAGAGCAAAATGATTCCAAAATGTGGTTTTCACAGAAATGCCATAAAAAAGCATTTTGGATTCCTTTAAGAACATTTCAGAAACTTTTACTCTTTCTTAGGGCGAAGAACCTTTTAATAAATCTATAATAAACCTTTTTTTCATGGAACAATCGATGCCAGTAAAGATATACCTCTAGATCGAACCAGATTCTGATTTAGACCATTATAAATTAAAGGCTTACATGTGACCCTGGACCACAAAAACTAGTCTTAAGTTGCACAGGTATATTTGTAGCAATAGCCAACAATATTTTTCAAAATGGTTGATTTTTCTTTTATGCCAAAAATCGTTAGGATATCAAGTAAAGATCAAGTTGCATGAAGATATTTTGTAAATTGACAGCTTAACTTATTTTCTGATAAGTAATATATGCATTGCTGAGAACCTCATTAGGACTGATAAATTTCTCAATATTTTTTTGCACCCCAGATTCCAGATCATATACTGTATAAATCTCAATGTCAAAAAATTTACCCTTATGACTGGCTTTGTGGTCATGGGTCACGTATCTACATGCATACCACCTTAAAAAAGCACTTTTTTGCATTTGCACTGAAACAAAGCCTGCAATGATGTTACAATTTGACAAAGGTTAGCTCAATATTAGCGCAATTGGTATTGCCTGAACATAACATAACCCAGGCTAATAGAGTTTTAACTCAAGTCTAGAGTTGATATTAACCCAGAATCGTGCAATGCGTACTCAGTATATCCTCATTTTGGTTTAATTTCCAACAAACTTGATTTTCTGTGTGGCAGCTTGTGGCTAGAAGATAACTCCCAATGCATTTCGTGGTTTTCATTTAAATGTTCTGCCTGCCATCACTTGCAATGAGAGAAAGAGAGAGAAAGCGAGCGAGCTCTGCTCCCTCCAGGTGCTGGGCTCAGAAATAGAGTCTGTTGCCAATTATTACAAATCGCCTCCTGATGCAAAGTTTATCACCAGAAATTTCCATCTACACACTTGTCTAATCATCCGGCAGGCAGACTGACTGCAGCCGTTTTAATGAGAGGAGTTCTTACTGTCTGCTTGAATTGTGATGCCTTTAAGCCTGGATTACCATAAATTCATATCTGCTCTACAGAGAAAGGGTGTAACTTGTTTTGAACATGAATGGATGGTGATATCATAGAAAGTCACTTCCTGTTGGTTTTCTTCTGCAAAAAGTCTAGAGGTGGGGGAGCTTTTTGGGAGATTTAAGAGGGTAATGCTAGATAAAACAATTATGCAGTGTTCAGCAATATATTACTAAAGTCCACATACAAACCTTTCTTATAATTCTTTGCAAATGCAGAAACTCCACTCACATATTGTAGTAAAAAATAAACTCTCATATGTAGCACACTGCCAGTTATTTATAGAGTTTAACTCTAGACGTTTCTAAACTAAGCATGAAGTCCCCTGACAAGAATAAAATATACAAAACTCACAAAACCTGACCCTTTCTAATTAGATTCAATTAGATGTTTCCTCTTTCCAACATATTATTAATAATTATGTTTAACGTATTATCGTTGTCATGTATTTTTTGGGCTGGAAAAAAAAGGATAAAAAGTTTGGATTATTAAATATATATATATAATTTTAATATATTTGATATTTATTCCAGTGATCAGCATCATTACTTCAGTTCTCAATATCTTATGATCCTTTAGAAATCATTATAATGTGCTGCTTAACATTCTTGAGCAAACCATGATACCTTTTCCTCAGAACTCTTTGATAAATAGAAAGTTTAGAATTATTTAGAATAGAAATCTTTGTAAGATTATGCCTTCACTTAAACTTTAATGTGTCCTTATTGATTAAAAGTGTAAAAAAAATAAAATAAACTACCTTTAATAATAATTTCAGCGTTTAGCAAGAGCGTAAGAGGACACAACAGAGAGAGAGTCAGAAAGAGATACAGAGACAAAGAGAGAGAGAGACTCGTCTGTCATCATGGCCAAATAAGGCTGGAAGGTTCCATGCTTGTTGCCAAGCTTCTGTGGAGTTTATATAAACCTTATCATGTAGCTGCCTTCAGTGGCCTGACGCTGCTCAATCAGCCGAGCAATGCTACAGTCGTTCCTGCGCAGACACAGAGACTTCCTTCAATACTGACAGCTATCAGCTGAAAGGTTTAATTAAAAACTGATTATTCTACCCAGTACTTGAGCATGACCTATATCTTCTATAAGAGTATTGTGTTCTTAGCTCAGCAGAAAGCTAATGTTCAAACCAGCTGTGAGCCATTTCGCAATTTATCAGCATGACTGAGGTAGAAGAAAGACTTGAATTAATGTTGAACGTTTGGGTTCAGTAAGAATCTTACAATAGGTAACACTTGTTAGGGATTATGGATGTAGAATAAGGTCTTGTAGGAAAAGGCATTACAGACAGTATGTGCTTAATTCACGAGTTCGTCCTTGCCGGTAATTAACGTAAGCGAGTCTTGTTTGGCGTGCTGACCAGGAAGCATACTCAGGGTTAGGAGGGCTGCTGAGCGCTCCCCCTGGTGAGATCTGGGGAGGAGGTGGGATTCTGAGATCGAGATACTGAAGGAAGGGGATCTGTATATTTACAAGGAGTGGCGAGAGGTTTGAGATAAGTGGAAGATTGGTGAGGTGGAGACCGGCTATTGATTACCTGCGCGAACTACTCCCGAAATTGGTTTAATAAACAGCATTTAGCACATATAAATGGCTAATATTCTAGTAATATGCCAGCTAATAAGCAACTAATAGGTGTAACCAACGTGTTACCACAATTTATTTAAAAAGTATTTTATGTTCAAGAAGGCGGCATTTATTTGATTGAAAAATACAGTAAAAACAGTAATATTGGGAAATATTATGACAATGTAAAATAAGCATTTTTAAATACTAATATGTTTCAAAATGTAATTTATTTCTGTGATGCAAAGCATCATAAATCCAGTCTTCAGTGTCACATGATCCTTCAGAAATCATTCTAATATCCTGATTTGCTGCTCAACATCATATTATCACCAATATATCATATTAGATTATCCTACTCAATTTCTTCTTATTATCATCAATGTAAAGAATTACTGTAAGAGGAAATACAGGGATTCATGTGGAAATCTTTCATATCGTTAAAAATAGCATCACTGATATTGATGAATTTAACGTCTTCATGTTAAATTTAAAAATTAATAAACGAAACTTTCTGGATTTGCCAAACTTTTGACTGACTTGTGTTAGAATACTAAAATAGTGCTGCATTTGTTCAATAATTGAATTTCCTTTCTTTTTTAGAGTTTCTTTCTTGGTCTCTGTCAGAGAAACGGCATGGTGACAAAAAGCTAGATAAATAAAAAAGGGGAAAAAATCAAATCACTATGTGGCTTAATTACTGCAGGCATCAGAGCCACAGGATATGTTGTCAGAGCCTAACAAGGGGTTCCTCTTCCATTTTATCTTCCAACTTTGATTCTTTTTCTCTGCCTCTACCATTCAATTTGACTGTGAAGAGCGAGAAGAAAGCGGAGAGGTTGGGGTGGGTGGAGGAGTGGGAATGCTTTGTGTTGCTTTAATAACTCCGAGTGACATTCCTCAGTTGCAGGAAACTTTTGATACAATCGTGATACTTACTGAATTTTCTTGGTGAAGTTTTTGGTAACAATCCCACCCTCGTCCTGCTTTTCCTCGTGCTTCCCTGGCGACAAGACATAAAAGCGGTAGTTAACGCAGAGATCGATGTCTTCGAGCGAGATGATCGATGCAACCGTACAACACTTATGACATCCTGCAGCTATCAGCTTTTATAGATGATGTGTAGAGAGCTGCTTTTGCTTTAAATACAATGTCAATATACACAGGTATTACTGACTGCTCATGAAAAGCTATAATGTTTCGCACAGAAGTGTAACCTTTACCACACTGACATTAAATTAGACTCAAACAGGTTTACAGTCTAAGACTTTCTGGCCATATTGGGCTTTCTCTGTTGAAGTCCCTTCAGGTTTTACAGTCATTGTAAAGGCTACACTATATTTTGTGCTATTTCAAATGATGACGGCTTGTTTAAAAGTCTTTTGGCCTCATTCTCTGCAGCTGTTGGTCACTAAATGCCAGTCATGCCTCGCCTGCGGCCCACATATCTACACATAGCTCTTCAGAGAACACTATGAGCATGAACACATTTGATTGATTATCCTTCAGTCAATGCGCAGCTAATATGACAGTTTAACATGTATGTGAATAAAAGGACATTTTGATTTTCCATGTTAATATATCAGTGCTGTCAAATGATTAATCGCAATACACACGTATTTATTTCAGAAAAATATACTATGTTTATATATTAAATATATTTATATATAAATTATATAAATGTATACATGCAAATATTTCAAAAATATATACATGCATGTGTGTGTATTTATGTGTACACTAACAAATATACACAGCACACACACACACATATATATATACTGTATATACGAAAGGTTATTTCTGCCACATTTTTCAATTTTCATTGTGAGTTTATATTTTAGAATGTTTAAAAGTTTACAATTTTTACTTTTTTCCTCATAATTCGGACGTTTTTTCTTCTAATTGCACATTTATATTTTACGATAGCTAGCTGACATGTTGGCATCTGTTTACATATTACAACTGGGACTTTTTTCTTGGAAATCAATCTTGTAATTTTGTCTTAGTTCTCGAATTTTAAAGCATATCTCACAATTACGACTTTTTTATCATAATTGCGAGTTAGGTTATAAACTTGCAACTGCAAATCTGAGGGTTTTTTATTCCTCCCAAATTCTGTTTCTACATCTAAAGGTTGTGACTTTTTTTCACAGTTGTTAGAAATAACCTCAGATTTGGGAAGAAAATTCGAATTGCGGGAAAAAAGGCTGAATTATGAGAACAAAACTGTGAAATAAAAAGTTGCAACTTTGTTTGATTTTCAAGGTGTTTCGAAACTGGTCACCAAGGCATTAAAACAGAGCATAGGGTGGTTCACTTTGATATCTGTGCGTGACGCTTTTAGAACGAGGTTGTGTGACGTGGAGTGTGACTGAGTGACCCAGCTGCCATACCAACACAGTGTTTCTAAAAATCCTTGGCTCTCTCCTGAACTCTGAACTTGTGTCCTGCTGTCACAGTCAACAAATATAAAGTATTTCTGGAGCAGACAGCAACTGCCCTTTGCCCTTTCCGCTTTAGAAGTTTTGCTAAAGAACTTTAGTCATTAAAGAGAGAAAAAAACCGCCAGGGAAGACGTGCGGTGTGGGACTCTCTGTTTGAGGTCTAATTCAGTGTGTTTATGTGAGTGATCCTCAAGGGATCTCAGCAGGTGGCTGATTACAAGAGATTTGCTGGTAATGTGCAAGTCATGCCAAAGGCCTTCCATTCTCAAACCACAGTCGAGAGACAGCAGCACGGATGTATGGAATAAACACATGGAGCCCAAAAGGGCATTATTTTTCTTTTTATATTTAATTAATCAATTAGATATTATTTGGGGGAAGCAGAATAAAAGTTGCATATAAAAAATAAAGTCAAATGCCTTTTTTTATTATTTAATTGTTGTGTTGGTAATATCACTTAAAATTATAATTGGTATTAAATTATAAAAACAAACTTAGAAAAGTATAACTCATACTTTAGCAGTTGTGAGCTCTATGCAAACAAACGAATAAATACATAAATTAATAAATACATTTGAAAAAATTAAATATACTAATAGGTAAACAAACAACAATAATAAAGAAAATATACAAAATTAAAAAAAAATACTAAAGGAGCTTTACGTAAAAATAAATAAATAAATAAATACTTGAGCGAAAGATTATTTATTGTTCTTATTAAGGTATATGATAACCAAAAATGTATCAAATAATCTTATGACAATAAACATTTCATATCATGTCTCCTTATCAGTTTTATTAGTTGTATTGTATATATGAATATATAAATGAATTGATTTATTTTAGGCTAGGGAATATGTAATACTTGACTACAAATCCAGTCATAAAGGTAAACGTTTTTTTCTCTCTTTGATACATGATCTGAAAGCTGAAATTTTCCATTGATGTATGGTTTGTTAGGACAGGACAATATGCACTCTTTGGCTGAGATACAACTATTTGAAAATATGAAATCTGAATGTATAAAAATAAATAAAAAATATTGAAAATTTTTTTTAAGTTATCCAAATTAAGTTCTCAGCCATGCATGCAACTAATTAAAACGTATTAATATATTTAAGTTAAATTTACAAAATATATTTCTGGAACATAATTATTATTTAAATATAACCTAATCATTTTTGGCATAAAAGAAAAATCAATAATTTTGACTCATATAATGTATAATTAGCTGTTGCTACCCGTGGTATTTATGCCAGGTTTTGTGCTCCAGGATCACGTTATCGATTCCTCATGCTTCTCAAAGTTCAGATGTGTTTTCTCACCTGACACCTCTACAAAACCCTCTTTAGTTTTGACATTAAGCTCCTCAGGACTGAAGCTGTGCACGTTCACGCACACTTTCCACGGCTCGTCTGGGTTGGTGAGAGGAGCGCTGGATCTGCGCGGACCCTCGCTGTATCTGGCGCTGAAGCCCCGCGGGAAGCCCGGACGCAACGGGCCCGTCCACGGCGCGTCAAGACGGGTGCTCAGTCGAGGTCGTGCCCAGCCGGGCCAGTCCATAGATAATTCGTCGTGAAAAGGTGGCAGTCCAAAGTCATCGTCCATAAATCGAGACGCGAGCGACTGTTCACGAAACGGATCCCTTGGAATCCTCTGTCGGTTGCCCATAGTGTAGTAATCCCCTTCTGCCATGGTGAAACTAGGAAAAAAAGTGACTTTAGAAAACTTTTCTCGTTCAAATCGTCACGTTCCAGTTAAAAGTCCAAAATTAATCACTTATCAAAAAGAGCGCAGTTTGAAAAGGTCTCCAGGCGCGCAATTACGCACCCAAGTTTACGCGTAATACTGCGCTCATGTAGGAGTTCTAGAAGTTTAATGACGATGTAAGCTCTTTCCACTGGTTTATATGTGATTTACTGATCTACAAAGTCCAGAAAGTGCTCGGCGGCACACGACAGCTGACTGAAGACCCTCCCTGTCCAAGTTTAGACCCCGGGCTGTGACTGGCTGCACCGGACAGCGACTGGTCCAATCTCACCCTCCCCCAGATGACTCATTCACTTCATAATAGAAAACTACTCACTCCTCAAGGCCGTAGAGGAGTCACACACGCATATGAAGAACACTAATAATGTTCTAAACGCGAAATGTGACGAAATGCAGCAGAGGCATGCGGTATCTGCTTCTCCTTCTTCAGATTCATTCGTCATGAAGAGCAAAGTTGAAAGATGAGCATGCAACAAGTTATATTTCAGGATGACTTGTATCTGCTCGAAAGTATGCAGTGGCCCAAAAAGAATTCAATGTCATGAGACAACAAAATATCAAACCAACGCATAATAACAGAAATATAGCACTTTTCTTACAGAATATATACACTGATAAAAACAAAACAAAACAAAGGGAACACTTAAACAACACAATTTAACTCCAAGTCAATCACACTTCCGTAAATCAAATCTAAAAAATGTAATTTATTCAGATCTAGGACGTGTTATTTTAGTGTTCCCTTTATTTTTCTGAGCAGTATATATATATATATATATATACACTGTATATATATATGACCTTAGGTGTAACCACATACAAATAATAGAATATATATATATATATATATGTAATGTTATGTAGATGCACTCAATTTGCAAAAGGTAACTGTAGAATTTTGCGCATAAATAAATCCAATATTTCAATATCAATATTTACACTTTTTGGTTTATATTTCTACTTTTGTTTTTGTTTTTGTTTTTTTTACATGGTTTGCACTTCTCATGGTATTCATTGTGGAAACAAAATAATTTCAATGAACAGGGAAACCTTTTCTTTATGGTGCACATGACAATAAACCTGCAAATATCACCACTTTGTGTGACTCATCTTACCCCACTATACAAAGAAATATCTTCAGTGTGAATAAAGGAAGCAAAATACTGGATGCATTAATTAGATGAATAATTTATTTAGAACTCTTCGAATATCATCACATATTCAGACCACAGAGAACTAGTCATTAATTTACTTTAGCAAGGGAGACATTGATATTCTTGTGCACATAGACAACAGTGTATATACATACTGGGGAATGTTCTTGACCTAATCTTCCTGACTGACTGATTTTAACATTGCGCTAAAACAATACACCTTCACCGCTCATTCGGTGCGAAAATAAACAAATGACTCATATTACAGGTGGTTTTTACAATTACAGAAGCCAGATTTGGTGAAATAACATTTCAGCATGTTTTCTTTTCTAGATTAAATGATGCAAATGAGAAAGCCAGCCTTGTAAACAGTCAGTACCATGACTCCATCTCAATAAATAAAGCCCATGCCTAATATTGCCGCACTAAACGTTGTCATATTTACACAATGGATTTACTAAACTCATTTACGGGTTGAGACGAGAAAACAAGATGAATTTAACAAGATAAAACATTTGCGATACACTTCAAGTTTTTCATCTTTCATCTACAACTTATTATCTGTACAAGTGTCAGAACTCACAACAGTCAGACAGCTAATAAAATACAGTGCATAGAGATCACCATGCCTTCATTTAACAAGCACTCCAATAGACTTCATGACACAGAAACAAAGAAGCTGCCGTCATCTGTCATGATGAAGGTGATGATTTTTACACGCCGTTTCATCAAACGTCACGGCACACCAAATATATATCTTTGATCCTTGAAAATAAAAAATCACTGATTTCTCCTGACAGGCCTCTTCCTTTCTACCGGTCTGTAATAGTTTCTACTTTACGTGTAATCAATAAATATGCTTTTGTAAAACATTCATATTCATAAACATCATTAGGATCTTTAAACTGTGGGCTTTTGAGGGAAACGGTGACGCAATATCAAAGGTCTTCCCTTATAAATAATTCAAGAGATCTAAATAATAAATATTCGAAACACACTATCAGAAATGATCACAGATAAAAAAAAAAAAAACAATAAAAGAATAAATAATTTAAAAATAATAAAAAATGTACACAGCTCATTATAATAATTAACTATAGCAGTGCTTTGAATCTCAGAAAGAACAGGGCTCACTCGACTCCTACAGATAAAAATATCTTTCTGTTTCTAGAGGTCTGCGTGATTAATATGTACGTTAACGTATTTGGTACGGTTCCCACAAGTGGAGCACATCCGCTGCGTTTCGATTGTCCACCATCATCTCCATCACGCCAATGACATTTGAATTGTTTTCCAGTTCAACAGAAGATAAATAAAGCTGGCATTTGGGCTGATGGGGTGTGCGTTTGCCAGTGGGGCCGATCTGGATGGTACATTTTTCAAAGCCAAGGTGCGGGCAACACAGAAGCAATAAATCTTTCCCCTCAAGCGCTTTTGACATCTCCTATAAAAAAAGAACACACTAGAAAAATACAATAGATTCATACATGAGCAAGGCTACGGCACCCTGCGCTTCCTTTTATCTACTATGTGTGTTTTGATAAACGACTAACAATATCCTCACACCTATGAGCCAAACAAGGGATAGCAGAACTCACAGATTGAATCTCCTGGTCTGGTCCTTCCTACAACAGCAGGCTTTTTGATTGATAGACAAGTTTTCCTTTGAGCAGGATGGATGAAAGCACACAGTTTAGTACACAACAATATGGAAAGCTTCAGTCTTATCTGACACTGAACAGATGATCCTGTCACTGCCTGGTGTTCCACGTCTAAGCACAGCGTGTTCTCAGCGCTGCTCCATTTCACTTCCAGTTACAGTGAGATGGGGTCCTGGGATTGCGCTGTAGCTCAACTTTCTGGCGTCTGGTTCTTAGCGCCGGGCTCGGCTGTAGCTCACTACTGAGTCATAGCTTCTGCTCCGACTGCGACTGCGTCTGCTGTCCATAGAGTTCCACGACGAGCTGCGACTGTAGCTCCTGTACGACGAGTACGAGCGACTGCGACTGCGTGAGCGGCTGCGAGTTCGACTGAGAGAAAACAGACGCCAGGACAGGAGGCTGGAGGACCGGCTGCTGACCGAGGGACTGGGGCGGTAGTATGGGATCGGCCTCTTTCTGGCACTGTGCAGGAACGAGAATACAAACCATCGTGTGTTAATACATCATTCTGGACATAGCTGAAGTTGTCAGCTACTAAAAAGGTCGATCAAAAGTATCTTTTATTTTACATATGCAAAAGTGACAAAAGTGTTAAACAGACAAAAGAGCAGACGTTTCAGCCATGCTTTGAACATTTCACACTAAAACACCTTGTCACTTTTTCACTTTCTTCTCACCTCACATGATTCTGACATGCAAAAAGACATGCACATTATCAGCAAAAATGCATTAAACTAATGAAAAGTCACAGCCAAAAGGATTTTATAAAAGATATATGATAAACTTTCATTTTATCAAAACTAATCAAGATCTCTACAATATATTAAACAGCACAATATTACAATATTGTATATTAATATTAATATATTAATAATATTACGATACGTTACCTTATAACTTGATTTTACTATTGTAATTTGTAAAACTACTATTGTAAAATATTTATCTTCTTATATATAGTTGTATATCTTTATACTTTGTCATGATTTTTCATTCCTTTCCCATGCATGTTGGCAATTTTTGGCCAAAAATAAAATAAAATAAATAAATAAATAATTAATTATACACATAAATGTATACAAGTCATGTCAAACGATTAATCGTGATTAATTGCATCCAAAATAAAAGTTTTTCTTTACATAATGTATTTATAATATATTTATAAAAAGAAAATGTTTCCTGAAGGATCACTTGACACTGAAGACTGGAGTAATAGCCGATAAAATTCAGCTTTAAATCACAGGAAAGCCGTACACACATGTAAACATTATTTTGAAGAATGAATTTGTTTCTCTTGAGGATGCAAGCAGAAGGAACTGAAATACTGGCATTCTTGCCGCTTGCATTTTAATTTGTTAAATAGTTTAGCTAATTTGATAATGCCTTCAGCTACCAATTCAAATTCTACTCATATATTCTTAACCAAGTTCTAATATTTTGCACTGTTTAAATCCATTCTGCAGTTCTCCACAAAATTTCTGCACAATCAGAAAAGCCAGATGTCCAAAGAAAGCTCAGTGGAGCAGTTTCATAAGGTTTTTTGCTTGTTTTGTGACCCTAGTACTTCTGTTAGAACTGACCTTGTAATTCTGCGGGCTTCCAGGTGACTGGGGGAGTCTCTTCTTCTCTTCCTCATCGGAGAACAAGCTCTTCTCCTGCTGTGCTTTCTGCTCTTGCAGGAACTGCAGTCTCTCTTCCGCTCTCGAAACCTTTTCATCCACACACGAAAGAAGATGTGAGCATGCATGTGTTAAATAATCGTCAAAAACAATTATTTTAGATGAAACACTTCTTTTAGCTGATATTCACCTGTCTAGCGTGCACCGTGAGTGATTTAGACTTCGGTAACTGCTGGAACTAGACAGACTGTCTCTCCGAGAATCCAGCGAATAACTGGATGAACGGGAATATGATCTGTAAATGAGACGAGGGAGATGATATTGTTATTGATATTTGCAAATAAATCTAAAGCTTGTGCTGTGTTTTCTCTAATGAATGACCCACCTCCTCCCTGAGGACAGGGATCGGCTTCGGGAATAGCGCTCCGAGTATCTGCTTTGGGACGATATGCTCCTGCCGCGGGATCTCGCTCGATCCTGATATCTATCGTAAGACGGACTCTGATTCCTATCAGTCACGACACCCAGGGGCTGTGTCTTCTCCAAATCAGAGCACCTGCCCGCTTCTTCACTGCAATTATGAGAGGGAAATTATTTTTTTGATCGTTATTCATAATTATTATGATTGTATTATTTGCTTATAAATTGTATATTTATTACAGTTTTTGTATGTACTCGAAACACAGAATTTCAATATTGATTGCTTTTTTAAAGTTTATTTGATTATGTGTATCTAAAAATAATTTAAAGACACTCGTCAGTGGTCATGTGTGAAGAGTGAAATTCAACACTTACACTGGAATGATATTGTTAATGTCATGGTTTAATAGTATTTTGGACAGTGACATATCGGGGCCCACAAAACATCATATCTCCTAAACAGCAGTAACAGTGTTTAGTTAAGAGCTTTTGGTAACACTTACTTATTTACAGTTACACACACTTTTACTAAGGAATAGAGAGAGAAGTCTTAAGCTAAGAGTAAAGGGGGTGGGGTCAACCTCGTATAGATGATGTCATCATGCGTACTAACTATGCACACAGTGATTGGCTGACAGGAGAGTTGTCTCTGAGAAATATTGCAGAGTTCAATATTATGTTGCCATATCCAAATAAAGAATGCAGGCTAGGTGTCACTAATTAAACAGTTATCAGCCTTTTACATGCATGCTTCTCGTAAACAATTAATGGATATGTATATAAACAGCCTTTTAATTAACAGAGTAGAATAATCATGGCTGATAGCAATACATGCAAACTGTTGCTTCAATGAAAACAAGGATATAATAGGGTATATAAAAAGGTAATACCTTTAAAAAAAAAAAACTCCTTATCGCCAAATGTTTCTAAAATGTTACGTTCCGAGGCAGATTGCTAGCTATTCTAGGTTTTTAGTGACTAACCCTTCACAGATTTAGGGTCTAGTTTTTCTGTGAAATACTTTTAGAGAAAGAATTTAGGACTGACACACCCATTATTTTTTAGATTTTCTCCTGAATTTGCAAGTTATGAGCTACTTTTTGCTTTAAGATGGTTTGTGAATACAGGACTTGATGTATGGCATATATTCAGTTGACTTACTGTAACAGAAGCAATTCAGACAGCTGCAAAGTTGATGTAAAATGCATTGAAAACAGCCTCACCTTCTAAACTTGTTGAAGACAGAGCCGTGAAGGGTGTTTTCTTTGAGCACTGGTTTACCCAGAGAGTCGTAGCTGGTCAGAGAGTTGCCTGAATCTGAGGCATTGTCTCCATCGGTCAGCCTGAGCTTCTCAGGAGATATCAGATCCTGACATGAGAACTTTACGCTTCCGGACACCTTTGACTTTGTGATGCCCGTTTTACTTGACGGAGGAGAGGACGTGTCATGTCCTGAATCGTAATCGGCATGTCCCTTGCCCTTACTGGATAGCGAGTCCTGGACGATCGCCATTTTGTTTAAACCCTCAACCCCACGACGTGATGGAGAGACCTGCGAGCAGACAAAGCAAAGTTGTTGTTTTTCTAAAGAAAATCAAGGCCGCATCAATAATCTGCTACCTGCATGATGCAGTTTGAGCACTCTTTAAAAGGCACATACGTCCCTACAGAGCACAGAGAGGAAATGAATCAGTTTTTTGGGACAGAAACTAAAAGATTAAAAAACGCCATGCAGATCTGTCACATGCGAGAAATTTGAAAAGAAAGGAGAAGAACAAAGCAAGAACTCTTACAAAAGAAACTAATGAAATAGAGACTGAAGAAAAAACAAAAACAATGAACCAATGCTAATGAAAGAGACAGATCAAAAAAGAAAGGAGAGAAAAGAACCTACATGAATGAACTTCCAGCTACTTTTATGTTAGAAAAAAGAGAGAGCAAAAAGAAACAGAAATCCCCAATTTGAAAGTACTTTTCCTTTAAAGAACATTGAACAGACATCACAGAATGGGCTTAAGTAAAAAAAAAATATATATATATAATTATATGAAAAGGGTTGCAGACAAAAGAAATATCTCCATCACTCTAACTAGGTAAAATCCTTGAGAAAAACAAAAAGAACATGTTTCTGCTTTAGTCCCCTGTCGGAAGAGATTTTACAGTCCACCAGCGGCCTACAGTAAGTCCCTAAATCTGCGGATAGCATCGACTTACCAATCAAGACTTCCTCCTTAAGTAGGTAAGGTGTAAGAAAAAGGGAAGAGCGGGTGACATAAGTGCATCATTAGAGTGGCAAAGTGCAAGAAAAAGACAACAACCCTCTCTTCTTTAAATCCAACTCCGCTCTGCCACATACCGGCATGAGCCTTTTTCTTTACCTTTGTTGTGCACCTGTAGGACTTAAATGAGTCGTGGGACTGATGGAACCAATTCAAACAGACTCTGCATCTTTCGTGGAAAAATGGAAAGTAGCTGCTAAACTTCAATAAAGTTCTAGTTTGCTACAGTGGCACAAAAAGCAATCAAACTCTGGTTTGTGGTGGAATTTGCACAACTCTGACAGAGCCCGGTGGTTATTTGTAAGGATCTAGCTGTGAAGTGTGACTGAAACAGGTTATGTATAGATCATCAGCTTTTTGCAAGCTTCAGGATATGAAACCAACTGCACCAGAGCAAAGCATGCTTTACTTAAACAGAAAAAGGCCACTGCTAACCAACCTTGCAATAAAAGCCATCTAAAAACTTCAAAAGAGAGACTTTTCAAAGACATTACTGTAGTTTAAGCAGATTCAACAAATCTTCACATACTGGGCAATCTTTAAATATGTTAGCACACAACAGAAATATTGGCAGTTATTAAAAAAATAGAGAATGCAATTAGTGTAACTGGAATGATTATGTCAGGAAAAGTGATCACCAAAGGCTTCGAAGCTTGCTGAAAGTAATCCATGATGCAGTATTTAGGTTTATGTTAATTATTAACATTAAAATTAGGACGTTGCATGACTACCCCCCTTTCCATTTTCTTTAGTGATGGTGAACTTTTATTTATTGTTTGATATTTCTGCTCGAAGTGGATGCAGTAGGTTGCATGTTGTTTTTAACAAGTGCAATTACAGAGAGCGGAAAACACTCGAAAAACACTCTCATTAAAAAGTTAATTAACTTAAGTTTAAATTGTGTGTCAAGCATGTGTGCAATATGCAAATTTCATGTTGGTTAAAAATTCTAACCACAAAAATAACCTCACTCAAAGGCATTGCTACTATGGTGATTATTGTTCCCATTAAAAAGGAAATGGCAATGCAATATTAACCAGGTTTTTTTTTAAAGTAAAAGGACTAAAGAAAAACTTCATCAGTGAGAATTAAAAAAATGCTATGCCTCTGTACTACATTAAGAGCTTCCTACGCACAGTTATTGTAAAAGAACTAAAAAGTCACATAAATCACAATAAATAATTGCACTTGCTGACTTTAAAATCTATTCATTTAACAGATACGTGTAAAATGGCATAGCTTTTGTTGTCTTGACACCTATTAAGCAAAAAGAACTTCGCAAGGGCCTTTAACTGAGCAAGAGTTCGGCGCTGTAAGCGCATCAGGTAGCCATCAGAAACACTTACGATGCTTTCAGAAAAGTGGCAGCAGCACTTAGAGGAGATTTTACTGGTCAGCTTGATTGCCGACCTGCATGCGTTGCCTCCACGGACAGCCGATGAACGGCCAGCATCTTGCGTACCAGATTTTTCACAATCTTCATATCTACACACACAAAGCAATTGAAATCGTTAACTGCTCCTGCACCTCAAGGAGGATTTCAAATATTCATATTCACATTAAACATACATGATCCATTTCAGCTTGTCATGATAATCCTCACAGCAGCTTACAACAGTGACATTAAAATCATAATATGGAACAGGTATAACTCTTTCTACAGTATCTGGGCAGTGAGGTTAACACATGCAAAACGTAACTGCAGGGAAAAACATCAAAGAAAGTGTACAAGTGTTAAGCACTTTGTCAAAGGAATCCATTAAGCAAAAGCTTCTGAATCTACCTATGTTATATTTCTGCAGAAACAGCAGTTGAAGAGAGATCCAGCTAATGTCCATTTACTTAAACAACTGGCGACTGTTTCTGTTTCATTGTCTACCGTGATCGGCTAGTCCCTCTGATCTGCACAGGCTTAAGGTGGAATAAAACGGTTTCCTATGAAAGGACATGCCAATTATAGCAGCTCAGTACATAGATTATCTGTAATAGGTCTTTGTGAAATGAATGAGGATTCACCGGAATGGGAACTGACGGCCATTGTTCCTGTTGTGTGGCGTGAGTGGGCTCTCTGTGCCTTTTCAACTCCTGAAACCATGTAAAGCTTCACTGTGCTCGCTTTCTATAATGATTTCGTCCTTTGAATATCCCTAAGAAATTCCAAATAATGGAGAGATCAGTTAGGGATTTAAAAGCAATCATCTCCAGCTTAAGATTATTTCAATTTGAAACCTGAGCGCGTTTTTCCCCGGTCTTGAAAATGGCAGAAATTCTGTGATGAATGAATGTGAAGGGCTTTTGTATGAAGGACTGATGAAGTAATCAGAGCGATGACACCTGGGAGAGTGTTTGAGGCCAATTTAATGCATGAAAAACTGTGTCTGTGATTACTCTGATGCGTTCAACTAACTCAAAATGTATTTTTAAAAAATACGCCTTTGACCAGTACAAAATGGTCTTACTTTACATGTCATAAACTGCACTGATTTGTGCAATAAGAAAGCGTGCACTCCAACTTGTTTGAGCATTTGCCGTAATCTCTGTACATGGGCAATCAGAAGGACTGACATTTAGATGCTTTACAGGCAATCTTCACTGACACCTACTATCAAAGGAAACAGATTTAAACCTGAAACTTTATTTCAAGACTATTCCCTACAGTGCTCCATCTCTACAGTACCTCAACCCCCTCACCCCACAACCCACTCCAAAGAGGTGCAACTGTCTACGGGGGCAAGATCTCAAATTTCATTTCCTTTCCCATTTCCATTGATCTACACGCCAAATGTTGGACATCAGCTGTGAGAGGCAGATAAAAGAGTTTCCTCTGTGTCACCTCTACCTTTATCAGTCATCGCCACAGTGCCACCGGATGCTCACTGATAAGATAAAAACCTGACTGGCCAGCATGAAGCCATAAATATCTCTGGACGCTCAACTTTTTCCCAAAAACGCAAAAAATGTTTTAAAATATTTAGAACGGTCATTTAGAATGTTCTGAATACGAATGTTCTAATCCATGTTCTATTCTATTCTATTCTATTCTATTCTATTCTATTCTATTCTATGTTCTATAATGTTCTAGTATGTTATGTTCTATTCTGTTGTTATTTGAATTCGTTTAAGATCATTAATATAGCTATATTAATATAGCTGCCTTTAGTTTTAGACTCTCTGTTCTATTTTATTCTATAATTTGTTTCAGATCATTAAATGTGCCATTATAATGCCACTGAGAGACTGAACAACATAGCATCTGCCATCAGTATTCTATTCTATTCTATTCTATTCTATTCTATTCTATTCTAAATCTATTCTAACTTTAATTTGTTTTAAATCATTAAATGTGTCAAATCAGTTTTAGATTTGGATAGAATCTAATTTGAATCGGTTTTAGATTTAATTCTATTCTATTCTAACTTGAATTTGTTTTAGATCATTAAATGTGATGCTATAGTGCCACAGATAGACTGGCCAACACAGCAGCTGCCTTTGTTTTAAATTTGATTCAATTCTATTTCATTCTATTATATTCCTGAATTCTATTCTGTTTGTATTCTAACTTGAATTTGTTTTAGACCATTAAATGCGATGTTATAATGCCACTGATAGACTGGCCAACCTGCAGCTTCCTTCGGTTTAAATTAAATTCTATTCTGTTCTAACTTGAATTTGTTTTAGATTATTAAATGTGTTGAATCGTTTTAGATTTGGATCGAATTGAATTTGAATCGGTTTTAGATCTAATTCTGTTCTATCTTAATAATGCCACTGATAGACTGGACAGTATAGCAGCTGCCTTCAGTTTTAGGTTCTATTCTATTCCTCCTTAAATATGTTTTAGACCATTCATTATATGTAATGTTATAATGCCAGTGATGGACACAACACAGCAGCTGTCTTTATTCTATTCCATTGTAACATTGTTTAAATTTGTTTAAATTCGATCCAATTAGATTCAATACAATTCAGTTCTATTCTAACTTAAGTTTGTTTTAGACCATTAAATGCGATGTTATAATGCCACTGATCGGCTGGACAATACAGCATCTGCCTTCGGTATTATACTCAGCTATGGGGTTCATTTCAATTTGGCCTCCTCCCAATTACTCAGTCGTAATGTCACCACTGTACCTTTTTTCCATGCAAGAAGAACTCCTAATTTCTGTTTTCCGGCGCCGGCGTCTGCGATGAGAGTGGCTCCTTGCCCTGAAGGGTAACCAGCAGAGACATACATGAAGTGAATTAATTATCTCACCTGCATATTCTGCTATTTTGTGCTGGGACAGCAACATAAAGATTCAAATTCACATGACATTGCCATTACACCTCTTATCTTATCAACGCAGTGATAGAGAGAGAAAGAGAGAGCAAGCAGAGTGAAAGAGTAATTACAATGCCAAAAGACAATAAAAAACATGACACAACACCCTAGCAAGAGTCAGCTTTTGGTGTGAATGTCTCTGAAGTGTTATAATTTAATGTGGCACACATTAAAATGAAATGGAGACAGTAAAGTCAAACGTTCAGTATTGAGTGCAGAAAAACATAAAATTGCTGAGTGATTTCATTTAAGTTTAAAATCGAATTCAGCTGCTCAAAAAAAACTATACATTACGAAAGAGCAGATTATGAATAATTGACTGGTGAAAAATGAATACACATTAAACAGCAGCTTTTACAGCTAATAGATTCCATTAAGAGATAAACATTAAGGTGTTGTTTTTGAGTACTGTTCTGTATACTGTATATATATATATAGGCTGTATCAATTTATACCCTTACTGCTTCTATGTTTTGAGGACAGTGATAAGGACCTTATGCAGTTTTCAAAGCTTTCTGGGACATCTCTTTTTTCCATAAACTCAACTTCAAACAGCTATCACAACTAAATTACCAGGACTCGCAAAATCGCCAGCCCGATGTCCAGGGTTATTGTCTCATCTAGTCAGGCTACCAAAAATTTATCACCACCCTACATCTTAAATGCAGGGTTCCCACAAGTCCTTAAATAGTATTAAATTTAGTGGAATTAAACTTAAGGCCATAGACATTTTAGATTGCTTACAAAAAGTCTTACATTTGAGGACTGAAATGCAAGAATTGCCATAAAGCTTAATGTGATTATTTAATTTCAAAAGGTAGAATGTGGTCTGAAAGTCAAAATGTGGAGCAGGTGTTTTTAATATGAATGTATCTCTGAAGAACTGCCTCTCTTCAGAATTTGAATGGCATTTATTTCATCTTTCCCAGTTAAATTCATTACTGGCTTAATTTCATTTCAAGTTTGGGGGCAATACGATATTCTTTTCTACAAATATGCATTAAATTCAACAAAAGTGAGAGTTGTTCCATTTCTGCTCTTTTGACAAACAATATAAAAATCAAATGCTTTTCACACACCTTATCCACGTATCATTTCTCATGCGATGACTGTTTCCTAAATTGTCTTCAGCAGCAGTATACCATAAAATGTCAAATAAATCAAGAAAATACAGAAATGTATTAAAGCCTATGTAAACTGTTTCTGTACAAGTGCATTTCGGTTGCAAAGGACAAAGAATTCAGAGTCCTGGGTCGTGAAGCAAAACCACTTGAGATCCACTGATTTAACACACTCACAAAACCTGAACGTTTCGAGGATCAGAAGCCCAGCAAGGCACTTCTTCTCTGGCTGTGTGCGCAGCAGACTAGCGCCGTGAAATTGGTTCATGTTTCTGTCTCTCTGGCTGCTTTCCTGCTCCTCGGTGAGGAGCTGCTCTCAGACCGCACCGGCCTCCTTCAATTTGAGAGACCACACGACAAAAGCAGCCAATAACAGCACTCTCTGAGAGGAGCTGAGGTGCACTACAGTGCTGCTGCCAATACACCGTAATCTAATCTAGAGTATGTGACTCTCATGCACGAGAGGTCATGCAGGTGCCTTATACTGCAGAATGCATTAAGCTTTTGACACTAAATGATAAACCACAGAGGAACTTGAATGTAACTCAATAAACTGTCAGTGCTGGAATACTTTCAACTGAAGTGTGAGTTAATGGAGTTTGAATTCATTTTAAATTCACCAACCTCTTTTTATGCTTTTTGTCCTCCTTTCTTTTACGTCTGGGACTCGAGCCACTGCAAAATAGCAAGAACAGTAATGATTAGGGTTAGATTAAAGGTCCTACAGTAAAGAAAATGACAACCTGGTCACTTATGTACATATACTTAAATATGTACCTCTGCGCACTTTTTGTGCAACTCCATTTTTATGTGCACTGTGCTAAAACACGGGTTCAGTACGTAAACCCTGGCGCATTTTTATTACGCCGATATAAGTATGTATCGAGGCGGTTCAAAATTTCAATATCTGGGGACTGTTGCTAAAAGTTAATGTTCTATCATTTTGGAAATATGCCCTACACCAAATCCAACCCTAAACCTACCTGATAGTTAACAAGTCACTTTTATTTATATAGCGCTTTTAACAATACAGATTGTAGCAAATTGTACAAATAACAAATGCAAAACTGATATGAAAAATGCATAACTTTTCAAATATTTGAGCGTATTAATATTGTTTTGAAGTCCTAACATGATATCCTTCAAGTAAACGTGCAAAAATTAGGATTAAATGGATTCTGTATATACAGATTCCTATATTCTTACAGTGTGTCAATAATTGTGCCTTTTTTTTATCTTTTAAAGAATTTTAGGAGAAACATCTGAGACAAAGTGGATACTTAAATGATACATAACTTCTATCTCCTGAGCTATGAAAGAGGAATGTACTTCTTGGGAGCCATAAACTACTTCAGAGCACTTCACAATAATCATCAGGTGTTAACGGTACTTTGTGAAAAGCACTGTGCTCTTTATTCTAGGAAAGAGCACTAAAAACAAACAAATAAATATAACATTCACCTGTGTCGTCCCTTCCTTGAGGCAGACCTGGAGGCAGAGAAGAGCTGACTTTAAAGGCAGTCGTGACAAAAACACACACACCACACCAGCAAAGTGTGCTCAAAGCAAACCTCTAAACATGACCTGATGTGAAAATCAATCACTACCTGTGTCGCTTCCTTTTCTTTGAGCTCTTCTTTTTCTTCTTCTTCCTCACAGGTGATAGACTGCAGGAGGGAGATCTGGAAAATCAAATATGATCACATGTAGCGAAAACACATACAGCATTCTTAAGGGATGCTTAAGGGAATGTTTGGCCCATATATAAAAAGCTTGGAATGTAAGGCTATTAAATAAAGGCTTTTATATAATTAAATATACTTTTTATATAACTTTGAATATATTTCAAAATATGTGTGAATTTTTATTTTTATTTTTTCGTTTTAAATTAACTTTCATTTTCAAATAGAACCAAGAGCAGAACTTTTTTTGCATTAAAATCTATTTATATTTTAAATAATTTATATTTATTTAAATTATATATATACATATATATTATAATTTTAGATTATATTTATATTATGCATTAAAACAGAAAACATTTTTTAATATACTTTGCGATATTACAGATTATGAACAATAATAAACAATACTTCTAATGTATTTATTAATCATACTCAGTGCTAATTTCAGCATTTATTACTGCATTATTAAAAACACCAGTTGTGTTTATAAACATTAGATAATGCACTGTGAGCGAATATGAACTAACAATGAATAGTTGTATTTTTATGACCTAATGATAACAAGGATTAATAAATACTGTAATAAATGTATTGTCCATTGTTTGTTCATGTTAGTTAATACATTGGCTAACTGACAAATTCAAAGAAAACAAGTCTGGCTTTATACTGGGGCTGAAGCAATAAACTAGTTATTAACCAGGGTAAAGGCTTTTAAAGTAAATGAGCTGAGAACCGTTTGAGAACTATTGTCATTAAATTCATCATATGATTGGATACTTTACGACACACTGTTTATCGTTTATTTATGCACTTCTGAAAACTACGATTAAATACAGCATGAAATTGTTTTTCTTTCTTTTTTGGCTGACCTGTGTCTCCTCCTCTTTCTCTGTGACTTCTTCTTCTTTTTCTTTGCTTTAGGCACCGGCCGAGGGGAAAGATCAGCATCAAAAGAGACACTGGAAAAGCAAAAACAACAGGGAACACATTTTTCAGAATCTGTTTCTGTTATTTTCGTTTTATAGGTCAAGCAAAGACAATTATTCAATAGCAAGAACTTGATGAATGACCAGTCATTCACTGTAAGCAAAGGTCAGGGTTGAGTTAATCAAACGCTGATTGATTTCAAACCATACAAATGGCAGAGAGTTCCTAAAATGAAAGAAGTAGACAGCTGTACATACAATTATTTCTAGAGGCACTGTGCTAATTTTCTTTTCATGTGCTGAATCCACTGTTCTAGCAACACACGCTTGCACGAGAGAGAGAAAAATATGACTGTGCCGGCATTTCAGCAAAATTACACACTTCTCGTAACCCCGTCAAAGTGAAATGTCCAATGAGTGGAGCTGTTCTGTTCTGTTTAACCCGAAACTGATGAATGTGAATTTAGCAATACTCTATTAAATTGGTTGTTTCATGGCTGTTCAGAAATGAAACATCCTGTGTGCTATAACATTAAAAAACGTTTATGCGCTAAACCGATGTTAACTGAAGCAAAGATGAGATTAAAAGGCACTTGCTGAAGCAATAATTCTATTTTCAGCTTGTTTCTACAAGTCCGTGAGATCTTTTAGCATGATTTGTGTTTCACAGGAAGCAAGTGCAACTCTGTAGCAGGTGCTTGTTTGAAAACCTGGAACTGCTTGCGTAATATATTCCATGTGTGGGTTGTGCTCCGGTTCGGCTCCAGTGCGGATGAATATAATGTGAATGCGTAGCTGTACTTCTTGGAATACGTGACCAAAATAAGAGTAATGTCATCTGAACAAGTAAAAGGTCTGCCACTTTGTTAGGAAAAAAGCATTACAATAAATCGGGCTTCCATTTGTGATTAAATCTAAAGATCGGTTAATAATAATTATTATTGTTAATAGCTTATTCTCAAATTATTAAAGTAAACATCGGCATTGCGTGACTATGAGTATAGTGTGCTTTAGCATGTAGATTTCAATTTATGTACAGTTCAAATCTCTAATTTCATAACACTCAAAATTCATATTAAGAAATACTTTCAACTCAAAAAACAAACTATGCCTCCTTTTACAAATCGTGTGTAATCCCAGGCTATCTGTAATCAGAAGCACATCTAATACTGGAATATAATTGAGTTTCATTCACATGTGTTTCATATGTTTAATTATTTAATTATTCCATCTGCTGTGAGAAAAGGCTATATATGTTAAGATCCTCACATACTACTATCCGGGACTGTTTCTTTATATTTACAGACGTGACTTAATGACGCAGTGCCATGCTTGAATTTCCCACAAAAACCAACGCATTCTTACTCCCAAGTCGTCACATTTTGGCGCTTGGGGAAAGACCCCTTTGCGTCACATTTTGACGATCAGGGTAACCCTTTTTCGTCAATTTTCGACACGAAGGGTCCTCAGTTGTTTTACATACAAAACCCTTAGCATCAATATTTTGATAATTTGTATAATTTAATCCAAACCCTGCCCCTAAACCTACCATCTGTCAAACCACCGTCTAATTTACTGGGAAA
>JAUMHR010000049.1:617464-629997 GCA_032361145.1 Enteromius fasciolatus | reverse complement strand
ATTCCAAGTCTTGTGATGTAAAACGATCGATTTCAGTGAGGAATAGAAGCGGTGAAGACCCTTCGCGTCGAAAAGTGCCGAAAAGGGGTTACCCTGATCGTCAAAATGCGACAAAAGGGGGTCTTCCCCAAGCGTCAAAATGTGACGACTTGGGAGTGAGAATGTGTTGCAAAAACCTACCCATACCATTTAAATTAGAAAACATTATTCTAAGTTGTGAATCGAGCTAAAGGAAGGCGATAGTTTTGAACACTGGCTGGTTATATACTTATGTTATGGAGTTTAAACCCCAAAAAAGTTATGGACTGCAACTTTAATCAATAATTTGTGTTTTATTGGGACTAGTGTAGATTTCTGCTGCAAACTGCAGTGAATTAAATGCATGGTTTTGGGGAGTTTTACCAAAATGTAGGCAGAGGCACATTTTCTCAACCCGTCAGCCAAAACATCTCAATTCTTAAGAACAGAAAAGGCACTTGGAGAAATAGAGGTTAAAGAGGAAGGATGCATCAAAGACAGAAAGGAGAGAAAGAAATAGAAAGCTGCATGCTTGGACAGGTAGATGACAGGCAGCTTTTAAAATCAATTTACTTTTAGCAGCAACACTTCTGCAACAACAAAGCAGAAGATCAGAAAGAATGGACGGCGTGTCCTCACTGAGCAGGACATGTGTGCCGTTTCAAAAGCACAGAGGTGTCACCTCAAATGCATCTTTTAAAGGCAGCAACATCGAGGGAAGTGCAAGGAAGGATTTGAAGCTTAACAGAGAGATACCACACTGCATCTACTTCTGAGAGTCTTGATTCCTCGGGAAAGCAATTCAAGTGCAATCATCAACAGTGTGACATTTATATCACACGTTTTCAATGTTTACTAAAGCACAGGGCGCAACTGTTATTATTTTGATTGCAGCAATGGCACACCACCCTCATTCCATCAGGAACGGCAGAAGATTCAATCAAAAGTGGGCGTGAAACGCTTTACCCAAACCACCAATATTGCTGATTCAAAACTGAAGAGAAGTGAGTTACAGGCATTTTTCCAGCTAATTGCAAAGGTTACATTTACGACTCCCCAAACAAAGGGGATTTATCAAATATAAAGAGCGGATATCTGGAATGAACAAACACTATTCCCACTGCCCCAATCTTATTTAGCCACATCAAATAATGTCCTTCCATCACTTTTAATCCTTTGAACCCCCAAAAAATCCATTAGATGCTTCAAAATCCCCAATCTGTACCATTCAAACACTGATAAGGCCTGTGGAATGGAACAGCTGACCTCTATAATATTTTCAAAGGCAGATTTTCTGATACTGACCCTATTTATATCAAAGAGACTCATTTTAGCTCACTATATTAAGCTTAAAATGCCCAAAGAGCTTGTCTCGTAAGAATTAGCAGAGAATGGGTAGAAGGGAGAGAACACTGCTTTTCCTCTACATGGAGGTATATGTACACTCTTTATACTGTACACATACACATCAAAACATCACGAATGACATGCATCAGACAAACAGCAATGAAAATATAAAGCTTTACAGGATATCCATGACAAATACACATGACTGGTGCAGGTTAAAGGAATGATGGCAGTGGCAATGAGATTTCCTTCTTGCGGCACATCGCTACAGCAGGATAATAATATTTCATAGACACAGGGGAGTGCTGTCCGTGACAGTCGATGAATTACAGACTGTTGTAGCTTTGGCTTTGCCCAGCCAGTCAGTGATTCAATGTGAGCACTGAGAGAAACCATTTAGATGGATCAAAACACAGACGGAGAGCCATGCTGGCTGCGCTGGATGCTTACGCGCTCTCCGAGGGTGGAAAAGGCTGTTTGGTGTGATATAGGAAGGCAGTTCATCCAGCCATTGCTGCATTAGCACGTCTGAAACGCATTAGAAGCTGATTAGCAGGAAAGCAAGTGCCATTTCTGCTTAATTAAGAACCTTTGTCTCACATTTCACCCTCGACACAAAGGCACATACACACACACTCACAAACACACACTCAAACACACGCCAGCACTGCAACAGTCCAGGATTTGTACGGTTCATTTTGGTCCTGCCCTTTTTCTGGTAGAATAAATGAGATTTGGTGTGTGCTGAATATAGCAAGATATAGAGAAGTCACTTATTCTACAGCACAAGAATCACAGTAGATCACAGTGTTATATTGGTTAAGATACACTATTCAGTTTTTGTTGTGTCTTTGTTTTATATACATCTACATTGTGTGTCTAAAAATAAATGAATGTTTGTCTTACTCATATTAAACACACATACGTGCATGTGAGAAATTGTGCATGTGAGAAATCTTTCTCCATATTTTACGAGTTTAATTGTATGTTTTTCAACATTTCTGGTGTTCACATTAAACATCCAATGAATAAAGTGCAAGATGCAAGATGAAAATGAAAAACTTTTTTGTTTTTGTTTTGTTTGACATTGCTCCCAGTCTAGTAGGGTTTGATTTAAATAAACTTACACTTTAATGATTAATGGTAACACTTTACAATAAGGTGACCTTTTTTTATTTTTTACATGAATTAATGTATTAAGTAACAAGAACAAACAATGTATTTATTACACTATTTATTAATCTTTTTTTTTTTTTTTTTTAAATACTCTTGCTCATTGTTCATGGTGCATTAACTAATGTTAACAAACACACCTTTACATTCACTAAGATTAATAAAAACTGTAGATGTTTAGTTGATTCTTAGTTCACCTTAACTGATGAATCTTATTGTAAAGTGTAACCGGTTAAATTAAATAATGAAATAAACTATCCTAAAAATTTCACCAGTTAAGACAAAAATGCAGTTTTCAGATTACAGTACATGTTAGATGACAATAACCGTGATATAGAAGAGAAACATTGACCTAAGCTTTTAAAGCTACAACGCACAAAGTGCTTTAAACATCATAAAACTTTTTTTTTGAAGAGCTACAGTATACACAAAATAAGTGAAAAAAGATCAACCCCCCAAAAACACAATAAAAGTAATCCAGCACCAATAATTATTTGGTTGACACTCCAGTACAGTAGGTGGTGGAACTGAACTTTAAAGCTGGTTGTTTCCTGTCAAAAAACAAGACAAGGCATTGTGTAGTTACTTCTGCTGTACAAAATCATGTTGTCGGAGATGACAGACTGAAGCAAGACACTCAACCCACACCTGTTCATTTGTCACTGCGTGCCTGATTGATTGGTCAAAAAAAGAAAACATGATGAACATGACAAATCTTTTATTTTCCCCCTCATTTCTACAGATATTGCGCTAATATCATTATCGTAAAGTCTTTTGGCCATGAGTCGGAGTACAGAGATGTACTTGAGAGACGAAGGAGCTCTGGTTCAATCCTGTGTAACTAGTCTTCAACAAAACACTTCAGATCTGTGTAAAAGGAAGTTGAAATGGTGCGGTTGCATCAACAAATGCTTTTTGTATCAGTTTAGCATTTGTTGACACTATCAGGTACTGTAGGTTTAGGGTTGGATTTGGTGTAGGGAATATTTCCAACATGACATTCACTTTTAGCGACAGTCCACGGATATTTAAATTCTGAACCAGCGCAAAACATACCTATATCCGCGTAATAAAACTGCGCCAGGGCTCACATATTGAATGTTTTAGCGCTACTCAGTAGACAATTCTTTTTAAAACTGTTGAAATGTGCAGTAATGTGTTGCATAAGAGGTACATAGGTTGACATTTTCTGCAGCTCTTTTTGACCCATGGACTAATGCGAATCTCACAAAGACGTGTGCTTTTTATTCATTTTGCTGGTTCGCTGTCCAGCTTTGAAAGTCTTTCCATCAGTTTCAGTCGACCTTGAATGCGCACAGGTAACGAACACACCCCTAATGGCCACCATCACTTCAGCTGTCAGAAGGTACAGCACGGAGAGGGTCGTCTTGTGAGTTAGACCGAACACTGACACACTCAGGAGAATAGACAAGGTTAGAGAGTTAAAAGGCTGTCAACATTGATAACTGACATTTCACTGAAAGCTTCAGCACTATTTACATTGCCTGCACTGCTGTACTTACCTTTCTGCTTCGGAGAAGAAAAAAAAACAAAAAACTAAATACAAAGGCTTGTTGCCAAAGTTATGAAAGCAAAAGTGTGCAAGACTAAGACGGCACAGAGAGCCTTCGACTACTGACACACACTCCATCAAACCACTGTCAGGACTAATAAAAGACTTTAAACAGAAGGGTCTTCCCAGAAGGACAGAGGGCTTCTATTTAAACGTCACTTTACTGACAGTGAAATTGACGCCATACAATACGACCTTCCACATTTGAGATGTTTCTTTTATTTGGATGAGAAAACAACTGTATGTGTACACGGTTTGGGATTTCTCAGTTGTTGCGATGAAGCAAAGAAAGCTGTTTGTGGATTTCAGCGCTTTAGCTTGATCTGACTTTGATCTGGTTTTCTGATCTTGCATTGTTGCTGTATGCTTGATTATAAAATCTCAACCCCCCCTTAAAAAAACGCCTGTGCATCTTGCAGAAAACGGAGCATGAACTTACCTAGAGATTAGCATGTTTGAGATAACACTCACCCTGTTTTACATACTGATGCACTGCTCGTGCCTCGCGTTATCAACAACACTTTGAAGGTATCAGCGGAATTACAGCGTTAAGAATCCAATGCTGAATCAATTTCTTTCACCAGGTGGAGTTTGAATTTTGGTGCATGGGAAGTAAGAGGACCCCATAAAAAGACACACGTGTTAAAAATTCCAGCAACACCTGAATGTTTACACTGTGGAGAGGAGATAAGAGTGTTTGTGCCTGCCTCGCTTTAAAGTTTGGGGTTTCTAATTCATGCTTATAGAGTGAGGATGTGGCTTAGAAGTGGATTCAGTGCTGCATATTTTCATGCGTTTGATCTTCTCTGGGGTCAGAAAAAAAAAAAAAATCACATTTGAATAGATTCATTTATACAAAGGTTCTGTGGCTGAATTGTACATTTTCAGCAGCACATGGTGTTTTCGAGCGCTTCAGAGGCACAGCTATCTTACCTTCAGAGACAAATAGTTTCTTTTCGAGAGCACCAAATGCATGCTTTACAATGAAGTGTTTACTCCTAAGCATCTTTGATGAAGATGAGGCACAGCTTTAGAGGATACAGACCTGCGAGCTCGACGGTGGCTGTGGCGTTTACGTCCTCTGCGCTTCACGTGCCCATTTTTCTCATGGCCTTTTGCAACTGCGTCTTTCGTTTTGGCTTTCTCCTCATCGTCTTTAGGTGCTAGGCTAACTGCTGTCTCCAATCTGGAAAAAACAGAGTAACACAACTTCTTTAGCATCAAATTTTCAACAGGTTGTTAAATACTATGTGACCCTGGAGCACAAAAGCAGTCATCAGGTGCACAGATATATTTGTAGCAATAGCCATAGTATGGGTCAAAATAATCAATTTTTCTTTTATGCCAAAAATCACTAGGATATTAAGTAAACATTATGCTCCATGAAGCTATGGTGTAAATTTCCTACCATAAATATATCAGAACATATGATTAGTGACATGCATTCACTTAAACAGCTTTAAAAGTGATTTTCTAATAGTTGCATCTCAGCCAAGTATAGTCCTATCCCAACAAACCATACATCAATAAAAAGTCTATATATTCAGCTTTCACATCACAAAGAAATCTCTATCCTTTGTCCTCCCTTTTCTTACGTTTCCCTTTAGCAAAGTTTGGGCAGCTAATATACATGCAGCTCAATAATAAAATTGAAATGCATTGCTCTGAAGGCACTTTTGTTATTCAGCTTATAAATGCACTCCTGTTTGAGGAAGCAGGTTGGGTTTGGTTTTCTGCTGAGAGACATTGAGCATTTACATGTTTGTCTCCTAGACCTTCATAAACGCAGAGGTCATCTGCTCAGCATTCAAATGAGGTGTCAACAGAGAAGCCTTTATTTACACGCCTCAGTTGAACTGACATTTCTGAAATTATTTGTGCGTATCCCAAGGTTGTAAGGCGCATAGTTTGGACTCATATCTGGTAATCTTTCTGTCCATGAAGTAGAGGGGAAAGGGTGATATGTGTATCATTTATGATCTGATATGAAAACCGACAATTTCACACTCAAGTCATTGCCAAATATATTTTCCATGTTGCCTGATAATTTGCTGATTGCACCCGGCCCGGCTTAAAAATTTAATAATTGGTTTACATGAAAAATGAATAATTCAGTCTGTGTTAGAACATAATACTTAGTTCCAGGGACATGTCCTTCATATGTATTTTATGTGAAGTGTACATATTTTTGATTAGACAGTGAAATGTAAAATATCAATGTGTTCACAGCCTTAATTTTTGGATGTACAACCTGAAAAAAACCCCTAAAACTTAATTTTCTTAGATTTTTTTGAATATCTAAAACCTCTTAAATCACGAAGGATAATCATCTAATAATCAAAATAATATTGTTTTCTGTTTGAAAACAATCAATGCTTATCCCATTTGCAGATTATGTTGCTTGTTCTAAGGAAAACTGTCCTTAATTTAGACTTGTTTAAAAAAACAAGACAATAAGTATTACTTGTCTATAAAATCCTTCCTGATTTTGGAATTTTATACATTTTAGCTGGAAGCAAGACAAAAGAATCTTAAAAATATATTTCTAGAATCACACTTTTTTGTGTGTCCGACTGAAACAGCACTTGAGCAAAAGTTAGACTCAGGTGATTCAGCAAAGACCGTCGCATGACACTTGAGCCATTCTCTTCATGTAATTGCCATGTTCCTTTCAAAATAGTTTGAAAATAAACGCATAAATAAAACTGATTGCTAGAGCTGGGTAAGTAGGCCTGACTTGATCTCTGTGGCATAATTACAGATCTACCTCTGGAGTGTGAGAATAGTGTGTGTTGTGTGCAGCCCTGTGCGTTTGTACTTGAGTTTGTGTGTCTGAGAGCCTGCATGGTGTGTGTGTGCCTGATTGTAATGAGAAGTTAATCAGTCTTGCAGATTAAATGCTGATTGCCTCTCTCTCTCAGCAGCAGGAGGAGGCCTGCCCTCTGCCACCTCTGGATAAGAGAGGGCAAAGCACAATCACATTATTAATGTCAACCTTCCGGCACCGCAGCCCTACACAGCCCTCCAGTGCGCTAGTACGTGATTGGAAAATACACCATCCTGCTGGGTATAACAGGGGAGAGGATTAAAGGTGGTGAAACACTGAAAACATGCTGGTGTGAGGGCAGCTGAACGACCCAAACATCAAAGTACATGTTTGAGTGAGGTCATGTGTTATCAGAAGAAAAAAAAAAAGTGTGATTTTTAAATAATATTTTAATTTTAATTCATTATTTATTTTTTCTTTCAATTTTTATGAATTATGTCAAGAACCAACCTGATCTCACGGCAATTCGTACATATTTTACGAGGTGACTTCACTCGTACGAATTCATACAATTTATTCTAATTCATACATATTTTACGAGTTGCCAATTTGTATGAATTACTACGAATTACCTAAACATAACCCTGCCCCTAAACCTACCCATCATGGTTTTAGACAAATCGTACGAAATTGTATGAGTGAGGTCGTATGAATTAGTACAAATTGGCACAAATTTTGGTCTCTGTCACTGGTGGGATGCCACAGGGCTCCATCTTAGGCCCGATTTTATTTGCTTTTTATATGCTTCCTCTTCGTTACATTTTTGAGTTTCACAAGGTCCAACATAACAGTTATGTGGATGATACCCAGTTTTACATCTCAATTTATCCTGGGTCATGCTGGGTAACTAGGTATTTACAAGCAAATAAACTGTCAGAGCTAGAGTTCACCAGCTCAGGGGCTAACGTAAACTCTTCTATCTTTTAGTGAACTAAAGACAGTTATTCATGTGTTCATTCCAACAAGTTTTGATTGTTGTAAGAATTATATTTTGGTGTCAACCAGTCTTCTTTTTCACATTTGCAACTGGCCCAAATGTAAAGGTTTGTCTTTAGACGAGTCTTAAAAAAACAAGGAACATTCATAGAAACTTAACTTGAAAACAAAATATGCTTAACTTTGTGCTTGAAAAATAATATGAAAAGAGCAAAATAATTGAATTCTTAAGGATGTTTTGTGAAACCTGGTGACCAAAAAGAAGAAACCTGCTGGGGTACAGCAACAACAACCAACTCTACAGCTCAGGACGCAGTCACTATTACAGCCTTCCACTTTAATAGAATATTTCTCCTCATTTTCCACAGACATCTTTAAACCCAGTTAGACTCTTTCTTGCTGGCCGTCAGCTAGAGAGACCCGCTGATGAGAGCTTTAAATGAAATTGATTTCCTCATCACTGAATGACTTTTCTCTGATCGGCTTCAGAATTTATGGAAGAACTTCTCCACAGGGAGTCAGATTTATGGCGAGCTGTTTACATCTGTCTCAAAAACACGCATACGCACACACGCTTGCATTGGTTTGGGCTTGCTAACTTTCAAAGCTGTCTTGAGTGCTTGTAATCCATTACTCTGGAAAGTACAGACCATTTGAAGGGTCTAAATGGAACTATTCAAAGTTCACAGCAGGAAAAAGCTTTCTAGCAAATAATAAGCTGCAGATTTTAGCTGTGGAACATTTACTGTAGAACTGTCTTTTAGCAGCTATGGAATGGATACTTTGGTCTAGCTTGATTATAAAATTAACTCATGTTAAATGTGTTGCTATGCAGGTTACTATGGTGCTCCAGATAGTTGCTTTCTGGTTGAAGTGAGAAGAGCCTACCAAGCATTCATATTAGTTGATGTACATATATCATTAATAATGTTTGACTATTTTATTGATACAAACACTCTTTGACAAGCAGTGCAATTTAAGGTATGAATCATGACTGTAGCAGTAAGCAGTGTAAACACACACACACACACACACATATAAAAACAACAAACAAACAAACCGTAATAACTCTATTTAAAGAACCTGCATAATTTGCATTATTAATCATGTTTCTAGCACAAACAGTGTGGGATGAAGGCGTACGAGTTCATGTGCAAAAAGTGGTTTAGGGTCAGAATAACAGTAGTCGATCGCCAGCTGATACAATGGAGGAGGCACAGGCAGAGACAGAGTCGATAAACAAAGCAAAAGGTCACAATACCGGTAATCAGAGTCCTTATGGAGAGGCAGAGGGAAAGTCCAGATTCAGGCAGAGGTAGTCAACAGATAATCCAACAGAAACAAACATCAAGATACTAGGAAAACGAATGTGACACAAACAATGAACCGTGCACAACATGCAAACACAGGGGGGTTTTATACAGGTGAAAGTACGTCAAAGGGGTGGAGCAAACAATCAAACACCTAGACAACCAACGGGCCGGAGCAGGCGGCGGAGAAGCCCACCAGGGTGGAACAGGCGGCGGAAACACCTTCCAGGGTGGATCAGGTGGCGGCAGAGCCCCTCTGGATCGGCCAGACAGCGACAGAGCCCTCTTGCAACAACTAGATTGCCTTTGCGCCCTCGAGAACCGACCCTTCAGTGAATTCGCCCTTTCGAAACCGCCTGGGTTGTGGCTGTGCCCTTCTTGACCGACTGGGATTAAATATTTTTGAGGTCCCTGCTGGTTGTGAATGCGCCCTCTTACAACCCATATCCAGAGATGACACCTTTCTAGACTGCCTAGAAGGTGAATACGCCCTTCGTGACCAGACAGAGGTTGAATTCACCCTACGAGACCAGACAGGAAATGAGTACGCCCTTTGAGACTGGGCAGAGAGTGAATGCGCCCTTAGTGACCATACACGAAATGAATGCGCCCTTCTAGACCAGATAGGAAGTGGATACACCTATCGAGACCAGACCGAGATTGAATGCGCCCTTAGTGACCATACAGGGGATGGAGACGCCTTTCTAGACCAGACAGGAAGTGGATACGCCCTTCGAGACCATACCGAAGCTGACGTCTCCCTCCTAGACTGACTGAAACCTGATTCGGGGTCCTCCATGGGTTGTGCAGCCACCATTGAGGCCTCTGGGGATTCTACGGATGGAATCGACATCTCCAGAGGTAGTGCAGCCTCTGGCGGAGGTCCTGGCTATGGAGACTCAAAGGTCTCATGGAGCTCGGGTGAATTCTGTGGAATTGGATCACAGATCGAGTCTGGCTGATCCAGCCACTCAGATTCCGGATCACAGACTGGGTTTGTGGATCCGCCCACTCTGGTTCTGGGTCACAGTCTGAGTCTGGTGGATCCGGCCACTCTGGTTCTGGATCACAGACGGGGTCTGACGGATCCAGCCACTCTGGCTCTGGGTCACAGGCCTCAAATAACTAGACTGTTGGGGAACCAGGACTGACTGGACTACATACGTCTCCTCGTACCGTGTGACGGGGTTGAGACCCGTTACATGCGGGTTTGGAACCGCGAGGACCTTCAGTGGCTCGATAGGCTGTGTGACTCAAACAGACTGGGTTGAACACAGTCCCTCGTACCGTGTGACGGAATCGTGAGGGCCTTTGACAGCTTCCCTAACTGTCCCTCGGTGACTGGTTGAGCATCACTCAGCCCTTCTTGCTGAGTGATGGCACTGGCGCCCTCTATGGGTGATTCGGAGTGGCAAACAGCTCCACTAGCTGTCGTTGGTTGACTAGGTGAGTAGCCGGGCCAACCTGTACACCACACAGCTTCTCTTGTGGCGTAGCTAACAGTACGGGGGTTGCTAGAATGCGTGCCAGTTCCTCGAGCTGAGAAATCTGGAACGACTGGGCAGGGTCTGGGAGCAGCAGACTGGGCAGATCCTCCTCGCGATTGACCGCCATTTTGTGTCGCGTCTTGCGATCGTCAAACGTGAAACGTCATACTGAAAAATAAAAAAACTGAACGAGCCCTGGTCCTTCCTTTAAACATCACCGTGCTGAACTCTATTTTGATGGTTCATTCTGTTACAAAACGGTAGCGTGAGGCGTACCAGTTCATGTGCAAAAAGTAATTTGTTAAGGCTCAGGGTAAGAATAACAATAGTCGATCGCTAGCTGATACAATGGAGGAGGCCCAGGCAGAGACAGGGTCATAAACAAAGCAAAAAGTCAAAATACCGTTAAGCAGAGTCCTTGGGGGGAGGCAGAGGGAAAGTCCAGATCCAGGCAGAATTCGACAACAGAAAATCCAACTGACAGACAGACTAGCGGAAAACTAAAAACACATATGACTTGAAACATAGACAATGAACGTGCACAACACGCAAACACAGGGGGTTTCTACAGGTGAAAGTAGGTCAAAGGGGTGGAGCAAACAATCAAACACCTAGACAACCAATGAGTGGGCGGAGACATGGGTTTGTGGCAATGGGTCCAAAATAAACACAAAACAGACATAGTCTGCTGGGCGCTGGAGTGCCATCCAGTGGCCTGAGCTGGCACCTCCAGCTGATCGTGACACTACCTAAAGTATATTTCCAATAGTTTCACTTTAACACAATTAAATATACTATGTCTTTTAAGTGCATTAAGTGCAACATTAGTTGTTCCAAATTAGCAAAATCTAAGTATACCAATTTATGTACTAAAAGTACGATTGCAGGGCAAAAATATAAAAATCTATTTGCAGTATACTTAGCATGAAATAAATGTATTTCAGATACACTGAAGTATATTTATTTGTTAATAGGGCAGAAAAAACTAAAGTATAGAGTTCTAAATCAAGCAAGAACTGCTCACCATTGCACACTACTTTCAGATGGGATATATCACGTAATTATTCACTGATTTTCTTTAAGCAGTTTTTTTTTCTAACACTAAAACTGCAGATTACCCAAATGTTCAAACTCCTAACCCTAAATACCAAATCACCAATACTATATAATTTTGATTTAAAAGAAGTTTATCACAACCACCTTTAAAAACATTGTTCATATTAACACACAGGTAAGGCACAAGGCAATATTAACTGGCAGCCAGGGACTATAAAGTGTTGAAAATGCAGGGCCCTGTCCTGTCCGTGGTGTGCTGTTTGAGCTGTAATGTTGGTCTCGCTGGCAGACTAATGGCAGCTCTCCAGGTTGTGTTGATGCGTTTCTGTTGTTGTGAATGAGTCACGAGTCCTAGCTCGGGGTCTCCTCACTGCCACTGTCATGTGACACTGATACCAGTGTGATGGGAGAGAAAAGCAGGGGGTGGAATGGAAGACTGAGAAAGGAGCATGATCCAGAAGGAGAAGGCAGATGGCTCGGGACGCACACAAACACACAAAAAGGTGGGCGGGAAAAATGTCACCTCTTCGCAAAGATGACAGAACACAGAGGGCTGCTTCAGAAGTTTGTGTTTCACACAAACACACACGCAGGGTCCCAAACAGAACAGAAGTGTTTTTTGTTTTTTTTTATTTCAAGTCAGACTCTAATGTTTCTACATTCCCTGAAACGCATAAACATAAACAGTGTCAGGGAAGCTGCCCTGAAACTACTTTTACATTTATTATTTAAAATAAACATTACAAATAAATTAATAATTGTTAATGCAGTAATACAATGAAGTCAAATATTTGGTGTTTAAAATA
>JAUMHR010000049.1:554565-578959 GCA_032361145.1 Enteromius fasciolatus | reverse complement strand
AGAATAGGGTCCGGGCGGAAACTAGTACTCCGGAGATGGTTCCCGCTGATGACGGTCAGAGAGAGCCACAGAGGTCGTTGTTACAGAGAGATCTCTTAAGTCATCAAGTTTAACAAGAACAGAGTAAGTGGAAATAAAATAAAATAAAAATAAAACAATTATTTGAGGAAGTTTTGACAGTTAATCATTTTGACTGGCTCTTCTGGATTAACTTCTTTCAGTTCACAAATAGAAGTGTTTGGAGAAATGCTTATTTATTGCTTTAGTAAAGGTTAATTAATGGACTGGAGTCACATGGATTACATGTGAATTACTGTGAATGTTTTATTATGAGCTGTTTGGACTCTTATTGTGACGATACCCATTCACTGCAGAGGATCCACTGGTGAGCAAGTGACAGAAAACAGGAGTAAATATTGAATTTTCAGTTTTGGGTGAACTATTCCTTTAATAATAATAATAAAAAAAGATTTTCTAATTAATTGGAACGCAATATGAGGCAAATGTTGATTTCTTTTTATACTTTTTGGGTGAACTATTTATTTAATTAATATGTAACATTATGGGTTGCCAGATAACTGAAAAGGTATCAACTGCTTGTTTCCACTCAGAAATGACTGCTGAGGTCAATAATGAGATCAAAACACACTTCAACTAGGCATTTGCTTTATATTTATTAATGCAATATAATAGTTGGTGCTTTAAAGCAGGAATAAATGAGCCGAATATATGCGCAAAGACCTGTGGAAAAACAAATTAAAACGTAAATTCAATGTGCTTGAACTTCCCAGTGAGGGCAGCTCACTTATCTGTGCATCTTAATTAATAGTTCTGTCATTCTGAGCATCTTCGTACAGTTAGGTCACATGAAGCGAAAAGTCTTGGCGGTATCTGTGCAAAAACTTAATTGCATGTTTCTATCTTTTATTCATATATTATACATGTATTGTAGGTGGGGTAACCCAAGGAGGTTAAAACATTGTGTTCCTCTTAAATGTCTGCATTAACAATACAGCAATTGTATACTAGATCTGAAAAATGTGAAGATCATAAAAAATGCTTTATCTTTACAGACAGAAAGTATAATTTCATTTACAGGATGATTTTTGATGAATGATGTTTTATGGTTTCCAGAAGAAATGCGACCACACAACACTCCCTTTTCTCTCTAGAGGACATTCTGGAGAAGGACACTGACAACAGAGTTGGCAAAGATAAAAATCAATCAATACTGCAGTATGAAATTATATTCCCCTCCCTGTATAATCCTCAGGAAGACAACAAGTCAAGCAGGACTGCTGCTGATAAAAAAAACACACCATTGGGACATTTAATAGGCAACCCACAATCTCAGTGTGGTTAGGCTTTAGGGTTTAAGTAGCTCATTCTGAGGGAATCATGTGACAAATTTTGAAATATAAATTTTTGTCACATCATTCTCATCCATATAAGACTGTTTGGTCTCATATAAATAAATGAATATATTTATATTAAATCAATTTGAAGAAAAAATAAATTAAAATAATTAGCTGTCATGATTATGAACAAAATAATAAAATAAGATGAAAGAAATCTTTTATGCCCAAGGCTGCATTTATTTCACCAAAATTATGGTAAAAAACAAAACAGTAATTTTACTTGTTGTATAACTACCTTCTATTTAGATCCATTTTAAAATATAATTAAAGTGTTTAGCATTAATACCCCAGTCTTCATTGTCACATGGTCTTAAATAAAGAAATACAATTTTAATAAGCTGAATTACTGCTCAAGAAAAAATTATTATAATTGTTATAAAAAACATTTTTAATAGTTTTTTTTTTCTTTTTGTGGAAATCATAATACACTACATTTTAAAAGTGTATAATAAGTATAGATTTTAAATAAAAGCAAGGATGCATATAATTAACCAAAATTGACAATACATCATTTCTATACACTGCTTTAGATTACAATTTTCAACTACTCCACTCTTCAGTGTCACATGGTCTTACAGAAATAAGTTGCTGCTTAAGAAACATTTCCTATTATAATTGTTAAAAAAAATATTTTGCTTAGAAATATTAGTGAAACTCCATAATACACTACCATTTAAAAAAAAGCAGCAAGGATGCATACAATTCTCAGAAGTGACAATATATTTCTAATAAATTTCTATATCATATATCTATTCTAATTATGGACACAAGCTCACATTTTCACAACAAATACTAAGCAGCAAAAATAAGAACAATTATAAAGAACTGAGTGCCATCAATACCTGATAATAATTGTACAGCGAATCAGCATTTAAAAAAAAATTTAAATCTTAAGTAGTGCAGATTATTACATATTTCTTTCATCATAAATTCCTATAGGCTATTTAAAATCTTAATAAAATCACAGATTTTCAGTATGCTCTTAGACGTCTGACATTTATCAAATAGGAAAAGAAAGTCTGGTCTGATTGCAGCAAAACAAGTAATTTAGTGCATTCGGTGTGAATAAAATATTTGTGTAGTTCAACTAGAGTACAGGTACGAGTTGCTCAATATAATTTGATATGCATAAGACTGCACCTGGGAGAGAAACCATTCATTCACTCACTTTTATGAAAAGCAAGTCATCACAAACAGCACATAAACACACCCTTCCTCTAATACGCAAAGCCACTTTTGTATCAGCGTGGCATGAACAAACAAAGCCATTTATTTTCCTCCCCAGTCATATTTCCTCTCAAGCAGACAGCAGCGCTCAGTCTTGTTAATGGTTTTGGTATTTGAGTTTATCGGAGTCTGTTCTGGAGTTATGGCAGAAATGTGTTTCTGGCTTACTGATTCATATAGAGCATGATTGCTGCAGTCATAACATCAGAGGCCAAAGCGAAGCCTTTCGATTCCATCGGCTGGTCACGCTTTATAACCCCTGATTACTGCGTAGCCATCAAATGAATCGGTGTGCATTGAGGACTGGAAACAATGAAACCACTTTACAGCAAACAGGAAATCTCTGAGAAATTGTTTACTGGGTGGTTGCTTTGGAACGTATAAAATACAGCCGCATATGCCTGCGAGTTTTCTGTTTTACATCTCAGAAATCACAGTGATTAAATAACTTGAGCATAGCATAACACTCTATCTGTGGAGAGTTAAAATGAATTAAAAAGGCTTCTCTGACAAACTCCTTCGCCCACTTCAAAGATGAAATGCAGAATATTATTAATCAAAACCACATCAAAAATGGCTAATGTCTTCAAAGTTAAAAAAAAAAAAAAAAAGTAGGAGACATCCTACTTTAAAATGTGAAGAAACATATAAAAAGCATAGTAATAATGTGTGCCTTTTTTCATATTTAGACATTAAATGTTATTTTGAAGATCTGTAGTCCAATATCTGACTCAATTAGATATAAATGTCGTTTCTGAAGGGGTTTCAATTCCTTTTATTCAAGGAAAAAAAAGAAATTAAATATACAAATATAAACAGTATTGTATTTTGTATTACATCTGTTATCAATTACATAATAGTATATAATACTATTATAAATATAATAGTATATATAGTTTCATAATAAATCTGTCAAAAATGGTAAAATCGTTTAAATCGTTAAGTTCATTCTCTCAAAAATAGGTTTTTATGACCATTTAAATAATTACCCCTCGACAACAAAGTATAATATTAATAAAAATCAGTAAGCTGACAAAATAAAAGTGTTATTTACATAATATATGTGTCTGTACTGTGTATATTTATTATTTATATATAAATAAACACACAATATATTATATACAATAAAAATTATATAAATATGTAAATACTTTTACAACATACATTGTATGTATTTATATATACACAGTATTTATAAATACACATTGTGTGTACTGTGTATATTTATTGTGTATGTTTTGAGAATATTTACATGTATTTATATAATTTATATTATATATAAATGTATTTAATTTACTAATATAGTTTTTTCTTAAATATAAACATACGTGTGTATTTATATATACATAATACATATATACAGTGCATACATATATTATGTAAACAAACACTTTAATTTTGAACGTGATGAATCGTTTGACAGCACTAATAAAAACTCCAAATGTGTTTCTGTGTGGAAACAACACAGTGATGGAGCAGGTCACATATATCACAGAAGACAGGCAGAAATTCAAACATTTAGAAGAACAATGACCCGGGCACAAGACCGTAGGAGAAAGCAGGCAGGGTGTGAAAACCAAAGACAAATCCAGCTCTCCAGCTGATGGTGTTTTAGCGACACATCCCCGCTCTGCGCTAGGTGTAGCATGTAACCTTCAGTCTGCTGGGACAGAGCTGCTTTGTGCTAAAGTTCCTCCAGCGTTCCTCTCTGATGCTTGTGTTTTTTTATATTATTTTTATCTGTCTCAGACATATGTCCCTCGTCACTCTGTGTTCTTATCAGTCTTCTCTCAGAGTGAGGCCTTGACCACCCCGAGGGAGGAGATGATCTTTCCACTAAATTCACTCTCTTCACTGTAGGCCCTTGTGATCCGGAGAGCTGTCACTCATCCTGACCCAGGTGACCCTTGGAGGGAAGAGGTTGGGGTGCTGCGGATTACACTGGTGTGTGTGTGTCGTTAACTGTAGAAGTACTCCACCGTTGTGGGCTGTCTTGCTGTGACAGCTGTCTGTCAAAGATGCCATTTTCTCATGCAGATTTGCCCGTTGTGACCATACTAAAATTGCATATCACGCTTCCAGAATAAACCGTCTTACACACCAATCCCATTTACCCTCTCGAAAGGCTGAGATTTTATTCATTAATTTTATTTTAATTATTATTTATAAGGGTTGCACTTTATTTTAAGGTTTCCAGTTTAATTATACTTTTAAGTACTGAATAATATTTTTACTACCATTTGCTTGTATTTACTATATAGTTAGATATAGTCTATCTATGCATTAACTGCAATTACTGCAATTAAGTATTATAATAGTGAGTACATGTAATATGTAACAAAAACAGGAATTCCAGATCCCACAACAGAAACATCATACCCAATATCAAATTACTACCGTCCACGGAAAACTGCTGGGCAAGGGATTGGTCCAATACTGCACCCCAGAGGTGGAATTACGGATCGAGTGCCTTCACGTGGAGCCACTCTCACTGCTGTTTCTCCCGGAAGCCACCATCAATGTGCTACTGGGAAGACCGTGGCTGCAGACACACTACCCTGACATGGTCTGGCGCACCAGAGAAATCCTGGAGTGGAGTAATAGATGTCGAGCCAATTGTCTGATTCCCGTAAAAAGAGACTTCCTGAACAGTCGACACTTCCCATTCAATCCACCACTGTCAGGCACACAGGGCACTATTCTTCACCCACTTCCAGTTCAAGATTTCATACATACCCTGCAAGAACCTCAAAGCCGACGCACTGTCCCGCATTCATCAGCCAGACCCAGTATCAGAAACTCCAGATCCCATTCTGTCACCAGCTGTGTTCGTTGCTCCCATCCTTTGGCGGATTGATGATCAGATCCTTGCTGCTACCCTCAAGGAACCTGCTCCACCGGGAGGTCCAGTAGATCAGCAGTATGTCCCCACCTCTCTCCGCCTCAATCTACTGGACTCAGCTCATACCTCTCCAGGATCCGGGCATCCAGGCAGCCGCCAAACCCTCTCGCTTCTTCAGGGCCACTATTGGTGGCCCCACATGACCCGAGATATTGACCGGTATGTCAAGGGTTGTTTGGTCTGTGCCATAACATCCACACCTTGCAGATTACCAGAAGGCAAGCTCATGCCACTCCCCATTCCTTGCCGGCCCTGTTACAATATTGGCATAGACTCGTCAAACGTATACACCACCATATTTGTCGTAGTTGATAGATTCTCCTGTAAACTGATTCCCATGAAATGGCTGCCCACTGCATGGGAGACTGCGGTAGCCGTCTTTTATAAAGTTTTCCATCATTTTGGTTTCCCCAAAGACATTGTCTCGGATCAGGGCACTCACATCCAGGGTCTGTCGAGGCTTCTTCCCTCTGCACTGAGTCATGATTAGCTTGTCATTCAGCTACCATCCTCAAATGAATGGCCAGACCGAATACAAGATCCAGGAGTTGGGTCGATATCTCCACACCTATTGTCATAAACATCAGGACAGCTGGAACCAGTACCCACCCTGGGCCGAATATGCCTAGAATTCCCTCTGTCAAGAAACTACTGGTCTTACTCCCTTGCAATGTGTGCATGGATTCCAACCTCCTCTGTTTCCTTGCGATCTGGAGGAGAGAGAATGGGTCAATAGAGAGGATAATCCTGACTCAACCTTGCTTGCTGAGTTTCACCAGGCACAGCCAGATCACCCTGCTCCCAGAGGGAGTGGTTGTCCCCGCCGTCGGTCTCAGGCATCAGGAGACACCCGTAGGAGAGGGTAATGTCACACCATCACCTGATCCACAAAACATTCCCGCCACATATCCACAATCACCTGATTACTGACACCTGTTTCCCATCAGACTCAACCTCCTTATATTTGGCCAAATATTGTCCTCTTGCAAAAATACATCAATGGAATGCTTATTTATTTAGTTTTCAGACGGTTTTAAATCTCAATTTTAAAAAGAATGGACCTTTATCACTGGTTTTCTGATCCATGGTCACATATAATTTAATGTTTAAAATAATGAGATGAAGAATCCAGTTTTATCAGTACCCTAATAATAGTTTTTTTAAACATTGACAGCATTCACAACCCATTTTACTTCTATTATCTGAGGGATTTATGTGAAAAATGCAATATGAAAGGAATAAAACTGTAGAATTCATTTGGCAGGAATTGATTGTGAGATGTATTAAGTAAACAAAGCCAATTTAGATTTTAATGTCAACTTTAAAACTCACAAAGAACATTCATTTAGTTTTTTTTTTTTTTTTGTATTTTCAAGAACAGTATAGTTGTTCTATTTAAGAAGCACATTCATTACTGAACATAAGATGATCAGTAAGCAGTCACGTGCAACCAAAACAAAATGACGTTTTTCGCTATAAAGTGTAAAATTTATGCAGGGGAAATCCCATACTGGTTTCATTCTGTTGAAATTATAACTTAAACAGATTAATTAGTGAAGCATGTATAAATACATTTGTGCTGTTCTCGGTTCATTTGCCCTGAAAATAATCTGCAGATTCATTAATGGGGGAAATTACCCAGAGAGCCTCAGAACTACCCATTTAAAACAATGCTTCATCTACTTTCAATTACATCTAAAGCACAGAGGAATACAGAAAGATCCAGCTGTTGTGCCATTAACGCTAATATGGTTTGAAATGGTTAGTTTGCAGTACCTATGCTTCATGGATACCTGTCGTACAAGTGTTTCAGTTCCATGCATACTTTCATTCATTATGAGGCAACATGAAACAGACGCACATGAATGAAAACACTGATTGACACAAGAACCAACAGAGAGCCCACTAGCTAGATAGATACGGGCTATCTACAGTCTTTAATTAACTTAATTACATTTCAAGATTCAGTTTCGAGCTAAAAACAGCTTTCAAAAACACATTTCTACACGACAGATAAATATCTATAATTCTAGCTAGAAAGAAGGAACAGAATGATAGACAGGAAGTTAGAGAGTAAGACAGAATGAACGATAGTCAGACAGACAGACAGATAGAAGGGATGTTTTAACATAGTTTCGGGAAGAGCACCCATTGTACCCATTGGCGCTAATTAGTATTATCGCCCACTAGCCTATTAATTATTCCTAATTTCATTTATCCGCCTCGGCATAAATACCATTGTCTCACTCTTCTCGTTATCTAGTTACGCATGATCCCGCCTTCCTCCCCTTCTCCGCCTTTTCCTTCGCACCTTCAAGGGTGGCGAACGGGACCGAGCCTCGCTCCGAGCTCTGCCCTCGCTAGGGTTACTATCAGCAGGGCTCGGGGTCCCAGGACAGCACGCCAAATTTGCTTATTTAATATTAACGAAGAAGTGCGAATTCATGAAAGGGACAATCGACAGATGACAGAATGAACGATAGACTGAACGAAAGGATAACATGATATACAGAAAAACAGAACAAAAACAAGTGACAGAAAGAAAAAAACTGATAGAATGGGTGATAGAACAAATGACAGGAAGAATGACAGAGAGGTAGTCGGAAGGATATATAGATAGCCAAAATGACAGATTAGTACATAGAACAATATTAGAAAAAAATGATGGACAGAACAAAAAGCAGATAAACAGACAGAAAGATAGCATGATTAAACAGACAGACAGAACACAGAATGATTGACAGAATTTCAGAGAGAATGATAGATAGCACCGTATATAGACGGACAGAATGATAGAACAGAACAAATGAATGAACAACAGCCAGACATAAAGACAGACAGAGAGATAGAACACAGAATGAATGATAGACAGAATGAAGGAATGAGAGCAGGATATATAGACAGATAGAACTGAAGGGCCTCTGAACTGAGCCTCTTAAATTTTCTTCTAAAATGCACATTTTTATAAGGCTCCTATATTTATAGTTTTTCACTTTAAATGAAAAAGAACCTATACATTGCCATTAGATTAAAAAGACTGAAGCAGCTTTTGTATCTGAAATCTTCGACTACAGAACACAGAATGGACAAACAGATGTAAGCACCTCCATTCACTCACTCACTCTTCATATATTACCAGGAACTCGTTTTCTCATGATGTTGTGTTCTTCTTTGATTTTGGGGCCATCTGACTTTAGATGTGTGTGTGTTTTGGTATTTGTGGTTTATGGGGACAATGGGTTTATGGGTAATTCATTTTGAAAATGGTTTATGAGGACACTGCCAATGTCCCTTTAATTTAAAAGGCTTAAACAACAACAACAACAACAACAACAAAAAACATACTAAATGGTGTTTTGCTGAAAATCTAAAAATCCCTATATAGTTTCCTGTAAGGTGTATGTAGGGTTAGGTGTAGGACTATAGCACAGTTCCTACAGTATAAAAACCATTACGCCTTTGAAGTCTCGCTCAGCTCGTTGTGCTCCTCACCATGCATCTGAAGCGGTTTCTCCATCGCCGTACACCTCTGCAGAGCAGTGCAGTATTGATCCCTCTACATCTGTTTGCTCTAAATGAAAAGCAGAGAATGGAGAAGGTTGATGAATGTGAGAATGAATGCTGGATGACAGATCGAGTGTCCCTCGCTCTGTACAGTGCCAAGCAGTTTGCTCTGCTCTCAAATGATGGCATTTGATTTAGTCTGGCTTCTGCAAGTGTTGTCACACACAGAGACTAGATAATCAATTTCTCTCTCCTTCTTTTTCTCTTTCCTCAGATGACCAATTTACTCTTGTTCCTTTGCTTTTTCTTTCTCGCTGTCTCTTTTTTTTCTGAGACATGTGCGCACTCTATTCTTCCTCTTTTGCATTTTGAAATGTTAAAGTGGCTCATTCTCTGAATGACCGGGAAGCATTAATATGCTCATGAAACACAGGTGCACACCAAAGAACAAGATACTGAATCAAACATGAAGAAGAAACATGCACTGAAGGCTATACTTGATGTGTACTGTAAAAAAACTAAAAACTATATTATATACACTAAAGTATATAGAGACTCATGAACAACTACCACAAAACAGAAAGACAGTCGTGGATCATCCAGGAAACAACACACTGTATTAAATAAACAATAACACGCAAGTATCTCTTATTTTGTTAAAATTATTGACATTTTGCATATTCTGCAAGGGGCATGTACATTTATGAGCTTAACTGTATGTATGTATGTTAATGTATGTATATATATACTACTTGGAGAATGTGTAAATTTATTGCATCTTGTATCTCGGGTCTCTGAAAGCAATGCAACATTTTGGTTTATGGAATATTATTTTCTAAATATCATTTTGAATATCTGCAGTTTCTAAAATTAGCTATGGCCGTATGAAGGTCTATGAGGTGGCAGGTGAGGTGATGAGTGTTATTTTAGTTTTAGTTTTTTTTTTGGCATGACAAACTGATTTATGACAGCTCAGGATTCGAAATGCCAAATATCTCATCTGGATGCCACAGGCAGCCCTCGCTGCTGTCATCTGGGCTTGATATGTGTGAATCTGCAGAAGGAAGACACTGGTCTACAAATTAGACACCTCAACTTGAGAAAAATAAAAGTGAAGGAAAAAAGACCTAAAGAATTAAGAATTAAAGCTCAGAAGGGATATTTACAATTACAATGTACAAGCTTTAACGGATGCGACATTGTACTACAGTGAATACATTGGGCATAGTTATGCCTGAAAGACAATTTTAGTATAGAGACAATTCTTCACTAAAAAGCTACAGAACATTTTCACTGTCAAAAGCTGTAACATACATGCATTGGCCTTTTGTAACAAGGTCAATATTTTATTGATTTGGGAAGGATCATTTTTGTTGTAAATGAAATCCTACCCAAAGCCAGTATATCATGTCTTCCACAGTCCCTACTGAAGATGATTTTTTTTTTTCCAGACAGAATTTAAAAAACAAATCAGCAAATTTCTTTCTTTGTCTGCCAGTCTGTCTTTCAGTCTCTTGTTTTCTTCTCCCTCGGCTGTGGTCATGAGCCAGCGGTGCACTGAGCTTTACTCTGGTTGCCATGTATGATCTCCATCTGTCTGGCCTCCACGGTCCAGCTGTGAGCCAGACTGAGTGCTGCCACACACTGAAAAAGTAAACACAAGGATCTGGCAACCCACAGATCTCCTCTCTGACATGATGGACTGGCTGAGCTTTCCAGCACTGGGCACAGAAAGCATTACAACATGAGTAAGATGCTTGAAAAGACATGGTGGATGAGCAGCATCTATAAATTAAAACAGATGCAGAATCACTGGCCGTTCAGATTCAAAATATGTTGCATAATATGTTGGCACAAATAACGGGGGCATGTAATTGAAATTTGATTGCTCGATGTCTGTCTCTCAATCTGTACCGACACATGTTAATTGACAGATGTTTGAAAAAAATGTAAGCTTAAGCTGTTATATAAATATGAAAAACATTATAAACTGTGTGGTTAAAATCAACATGCAGTGTATATTGACCCAATCTTTTATATTTTACCTAGCTTGAGCAGGTAAAATGACAGCTACAGTATGGCATATAGCAAATTAAAATTTTGTATTATGTATTATATTTGAGAGATTTAAATTAAACAATTAAATAATTAGAAAAATAAATGATAAAATAATAATGTTATAATATACATACACACACACATATATATATATATATATATATGAATGAATAAAGCATTTATTTATTTATTTTTATATTTCACATCATAGGCCTATAATATATTATCTATAACATTAATAGCTTAAATAAAAATGAAATAGTAATTTTATTAATTATTAATATAATTCAAATTATTAATAATGCTCTTCCTATTACTGTAGCAATAATAATAATAAAATCGACATTACATTTTGGACTTGTATATATTTAAATTACATTTTATATAATATATAATTAATATATTATATTTCAGTACAGATAAAATATGAATCCATTGTAAAAACAAACCCTTTAAATATTGTGGGACAAATTATTTTGAGTGACATGAGTATGTTTGTGTGCATGAGAAAGAATGAATGACAGACACACTAAGAAAATGTCAAATGCAGAATGGATCAATGCTGGAAGGTAACCCGAATCTTCCCTCTTTACCCACCCTCCCATTCAGAAACATGCCATTTTACCCCCTAATGTGCCAGGCATGCCAAAGTAGTTCTCTTTTGTGACTAAACCATATCTGTGTGGAGCTTGCTTATATCACGATTGAACAAAACAGAAATATATAATACAGCCAACTGACAGAAGCTAAGTGCACTTCCTGTGGTACTTCCACGCAAGTATCTGTTGATTTGTGTTCATTGTTGGGTTTCTGTGGACTTGCCCTTTGTCCTTGACAAAGCACACAATTCAACATTTCCATATTTGGACAACAGACGTGTTTTGGTGTTCACAAGTGGCTTGGGTTGGAATGCCAAGGCTGGCAGTGGATTCACACATCTGTGCTGGAGCTGATAGGGACATGCTAACACTGCCACATCACTCTGCTGCATTGTGTGTGCGGACATGTTTGTGTGTGGAGTGTGCTTTTAATTGTTTCATCTATTATGCCAGAGAGGCACATGGATGAGTGGCTGGGTTTAGGCAGGTCAAAACAGGATCAAGTTCACAATTATTGTCATTTTGAGCTCCTAGAAATCAAATGCTTTTCTTGGCATAGTCGACAGAAATTCAGAAAGAATGGTGTATATCTTTAGCTTACTTAACAATTAAAGTCACATTTAGGTTATTGATTCTTTATGATCTCTGAGATAATACTTCTTGATATTTGAATCACATAAACATCTGCATATTGTATGGCTTCTCTTACATAGTAAGCTTGCTTGGTAGCGCACCTGGTACTGCACTGCACTTCCAATGTGGAGTGTTTGGGTATGGGTCCCCCAATTAAAAAGTCTCTATAAAAGAGCTCAAAGAACTTTAAAGGTAAAATAGTAAAATGGCATGCTTGCTCCAACAAATGCTTTTTTTTATCTCACATTTGCTTGGGTTAACTCTAATGGTTCACTGTAGGTGATGTTATTTTTAAATTCATTAAGTTTTTTTTTACTGTCTAGGCATTTGATTTCTGGACTACCAATGTAATATAGAGTTTCCAAATACATGTTCATCATCTTCATATAAAACGTAGAAAACTGCTTTTTACTGAACAATTTCACTTGACCGCTTGCAAGAATCAATGCAATACGTGTCATTTTTGGACACACAAAGTACCCCTTTAGTGTCCATTTTTAACACAAAGTGTACACCTTTTAGTGCTTTGCATGCAATTGTTAAAATAATGACAATAAAAAACCCACTTCTGAGCAGTATAAAACATGCAAAAGGCAAATAAAAGTACAGTCGCATGTATTTACTGCAAAAACTGACCATAAAAAATCTATAAAAGTATTACAAACAAGAAGGGTTGCACTCTTCTGATATCTTAATGAAAAGAAGAGTGTAAATAAAAGTTTTGATCACTAAAAATAACCCCCTTTTCCTTAATACTCCTGAACATCAGCATGATGCAGTTGGTCATTAAACATGCAAGAGGTTGTGATCACGTCTATTCCTCTCAAATAAGTCGTTTTGCCTTGGAAGACTTGGAATATTAATACTTTATGAAAGTAATGACTACTTGTGTTTTATTGACGAATGGTAGGTGTAAGGCTTGGGTTATGTGCTCATAATGTGTAAAATGATGTTGTGCAAATGAAATTGTTGTGACTTAATTTTGAAAACTCAAACCACAACATATTAGCAATAATGGAAAAATTACTACACAATATATCATTTAAATTACAATAATACAGTTTCCAATGCCCTTCATGTCTGCATATTGATGCCAATGGAGGACCCTGGACATCAATAAATAACGCTAAAGGGTCCTGAGCAAGCGTCAAGAGATGACGGGGTGGGAGTAGGAATCTGTTGCCTCCTGAACTCCTGAAACCATCACAACTTTCAGATAGAGAGCTCACCTTTTCTGCCAGCGCAACCACAAACCAAACCCTACCTGGTCTCATGGCAAGAACGTACCTGGGTGCACTTTTAATAAAGCCTAATTTTCACACAATCATTTAAAGAATATCATGTTATGACTTCAAAACAATATTAATATGCTTGGATTTTTGAAAATGATGTTTTTGAATTTTATCATCACACGTATCAGGTATATAACACATATATATATCAAATATCAGTTTTGCAACTATTAAGAAGGTTGTTGTAGGGCATTTTTCCGACAGGATAGAGCATTACCTTTTATCAACAGCCCCTGTATATTTTAATTCTGAACCAGTGCAATGCACACCTCAGTAGACATCGCAGCAAGGCACGTAAAAACGGTGTTGCGCAAAAAGTGCCCAGAACTACATATTTTTATGAGACCAGGTTGACCAAAGCACTTACAAAAGTACACTGTTTTTTCTCATGTCTGATTGTCTCTTTTCCTCTAGGTTGTCTCCTAATCTTTGTTAAAAAGCGTGGTATTGTATAGGGTGAATACTGTTGGCTGCTTACACTCATCGTAAGATGCTTTGGATAAAATCATCTGCTAAATACACAAATGCAAATGATTCTGTTTTTATGCTGTTATGAATTAAGAAATGCATGACATCAAAAATTTCAGGATCTTGTCTAAGATCAATTGTTTTATTGTTACATTTATTTTCATTTAGTAAGGTTGACAGTGTCATGACCCAGCCATTGGGACACTGTGAGGGATAAGAGTTCAGCATCTGAGAGACTATATCCTCCTTTCTACTCCAGCCTTTACTGTGTCTATAAAAATAATAACAAGGACAAAAAATAAAAACTGGGTTAAAGTTATTGTCCTTGTGCATCTGTTGACGTACACACTGGCCTAATTTTTGAACACATCCATTTTTTGTTAATGTGAGTCTCTTACTCTCTTTGAGGAAATATTATCCATACTGAGCTGTCGTGTTGTATTAAGAGAGAGTCCAGATGGCAACTGATGCAGGGAACAACATCCCCCCTACAAACTAATGTCATTGTGCTGCAGGAAACCAATGATCCCTGACACATTTCATGTCATGAAAATGAGCTGAAGTTGGCTATACTTTAACTCCTGCGGAGAGAATTTAGCAACACACATTAATTATCAAATGCCAAATTATTGCAAATATTAAATGCTAACGTATGCTAGAAGATTTTTGTTTTGCAGGCATATACTCACACTCAGTCACACTTTAATTTTACATTTTTTGCCTCAGTTCTTATGGATCTTTTCTTTTTCTTGTTGTCATTCCAGACGGACTGGTGATGGTTATCAGATCAGATTTCTATGTGAAGCAAACAAAACTCTTACTGGATTTTTATATTTAATAGCAAGATTAATGTTTGGAAATATAAAGGAAAATTTCCTACTGACACACTACAGCAAAGGAGGGAATAGTCTACCTGGTCTCTTGGCAAAAACATACCTTGGTGCACTTTTTAGCAAGATAAAAGATATGTACCATATCACTAGATAGATAGAGCATAAACTTTTAGCAAGACTCCACACATTTTTGAATTCTGAACCGCTGCAATACCTATATCCATGTAATAAAATGTGCCAGGGTTCACATATTGAACTCAGTGGACATTCTTTGTAAAACTGCAGCGAAATGTGCAGTAAGGTATGTAAAAAATGGTGTTGCACAGAGATGCATATATTTATGGCCAGGTTGGAAATATAACCATTTTTAAATACTAGTGTTTTAACCATTTTAGCCACTACTAGCCAAAATATAAGCAAATAAAGCATTTTTATCAGTATAGCCAAGCTGACATAAAAAACATGCATGCACAATCTCAAAACTTAAAGGGTCAAAAACAGAATTTAAAATCTGGGATTTTCCCCCCATTTAAAGATGGACAAAGCTGAAGGATTTTGAAACAGGTCCATAAACAAATAGTTAATTAAACACATAAATGCATGCACTATTAAGTCACTAATCATTATATATCTACTGTATATATAGGTTGGAAATGAACTAAAGGCTTTATATTAACTTATTAAATTCACTTTATTTTAATCAAACGCATCCCTCATGTTATTATACTGCTAATATAACGTAAAAATGTGTTAAATAAGAAATTTGCCAAATTGAATCTTGTCACCAAGGGCCTGAGACATTTGGACCTCACGGTACATGTCCCTTAAATCGATAAGTTTGAAGCGAGTACTCTTCAAAGACTTTCTCTCTGGTTTTGAATTTCTAAGAAATAAGTATAAAGCATTAAAAAAGCACCGCAGCGGATTGAGATTAATGAAAGTCTTGTTAGACTTCAAAGCCACCGCATCGGTTATAAAAATAGAGAGCAAAGACGGAAAGGCAGCTTCAGGTTCCCTCTGCGGCAGATGTCGTTAAGAGTCGTTTTGGACCCAAGCAGTCATATTCGAAAACAAAATGCTCATAATTAACACGCTGCCTTTCATCACAAAATAACATCAAACAACACTCTGCTGCTCCCAGGATGCTCTCGGTGTGTGAATGTCATTCTCCAGAGTCAACCCTTAAATCCCGCTCAAGATTCAACAACTAAACACTCTCTTCATTAATCTTGATAAATGAAAGCATCTCCCGAAACCCTGATCTCTCTTTAGAAAATGTTTCAAAATGCTGATGGATCACTGTTGTTACTGATGCATTTGTTTACTCTAAAAAACACTGAGCCGACAAAAAGAAAGTTAAATCGATTAAACCGCTACCATCACTTACTCTTTGTCGGGTCGTCCTGTAGACGTTCCTTTGTTTGGTCTCGTCGTTTTCACATAGGAGTAAAATTATTCTTAACTTCTCAGTTTTAATGCGTCCAGGATGACGCTTATTTCCTTCTGTCCTGAACCTTATTTCTGCTTAGCTTTGCAGCAAAGTTTAATGGAAGCGACTATTGTTCCTTGAGAAGAAAATAGCAAACAACAATTAAATAGTAAATAAGTAGCTTTCCAAACATTTACCTCTTGGTAAATGCATTTTAATATTTTCTTTAATGTTAAATATTAATATTAATATTTTTAATTTATCTTTAATGCTGTCAAATGATTAGTCATAATAAAAGTTTTTGTTTGCAGTACATTATGCATGTGTACTGTGTATATTTATTATGTATATAAAAAGCCCTTTACGCACATACAGTATATAATTTTCAAATATTTACATTTATATATATTTATGTTCTTATATTTGTAGATATTAATATAATTTTTTCTTAAATTTATACTTGCATATGTTTGTAAATATACACAGTATAAACACATATATTATGTAAACAAAACTTGCTTTTGGATGCGATTAATCGTTTGACAGCACTACTTTTCATACTTGAAATGTGTTTCCATGACTACAGCATGCAAATGTGAATTGTTTGACAGACATCATATCCCCGAATCCACCAAACAAATCAGACAGGAGACTTATATGGACTTGAAAAAATGTGTGCATTGACCTCTTTCTCAATTTAATTTTGGTTGAAAATAGATTGTCATTGCTGTCCGTGCTTTGAGTAAATATGAGAAGACGATCGGTTCACGTGCCGCTTGAACTTGAGGTCTGTCTTGACATGTTAAACTGTATTAAAAAGGACAACATCTGAAAGCTGAGACATTGTTTCATACCAGAAGTAACCTGCTCTGTCTTGTTTTTCAGTATGTTGTCAGTTTCCTCTTAGCCCTGTGATGTACATTTTCTCTGTGTGAGAACATGATGTGTGGTGTGAGAGCAGCATGGCTTATCGGACATAGCAACAGTAACTAAAGAGAGCAGGTTTTTGTAAAGGGAAAGTTGGGTGCCTGTTGCTAAGCATCAAAGACTTAAGATATACGAAGATGGTGCCCTGCTTATGAATGGGAGAAAGTGCAGTGTGCAGTATGGCGGAAGAGCCATGTTTTCTTTGTCTTCTGTGTGTTCACCAAAGCATTTTTTCCAGTCAGTGTTCTGAGATGCACTCACGTGCACTGGCTGTTCTTCCATGAAAAATTGCGTATAAGCATTAGAACATTTATGAATGTGTTTTGAAGCTTTTATTTGTCACACACACTGTTACATGTAGTGAAATTGGACATAGATTTCATTGGTCATTCCAAATATTACATACATACACGCTTCAATGAAAGTATAAACCTATATAAAATCATTTCTACTTTAACAAATGCATGCAAACCATAAAATGAAGGCAAACAACTGAAAGCAATTAGAGTACCCTTCATGTTAAAAAGCGATGCTAAAAGTGTACCTTCTGTGTCAAAAAGTGTGAAACATGGGAGAATAATACATGTTGTGTGAAAAGCCCTTATAAAGTAGCACAGAGGTTTGGAAAAACATCTTCAGAGTAAAATAAGTCGCATGATGGTTAAGTAATAATGGGTGAGTTTTTATTTTTGACTGAACAATCCACTTTTTTACTGTCTGTTCCTGACAAATATAGTCATTTGAAACATCCTCAAGTTCACTTGTACTTTCTGTTCATTAGATATTTGGCTCACAGCTGTCTCTTTCAGCCAACAAGTTTTTAACTCGTGCCTGATTAGTGGTTCTGAAAAACAGGAAACGACTGAACGTGATCAAGAATTAAAATGAAGTCGACAAAATGAAGCCAGATTGCAGATGAAACTCAAGATGAGAAAGCTTTGTGTTTTATCCTATATAAATATTGGTTAATTTGTTACAGTTTTACTCCTGAAAGCACACAAATGATGATTAAAGGAGGTAAATTTCCCCCTGGTCTTGAGAGCGGCACAGATTTATCTCAGAAGAGAGTCAGTACTTGTATTAATTTCTCACTTCAGAATGAGAATTATTGATTCAGTACTCCCTGTGTTCTCTCCCAGGATGCTTTGCAAATGATCACATAAATCATAAAATGTAATTAGATGTGCACCATCTGCTGGAATAATTTTTCGTGAGAGGAATACATGCTGGTTTTAATATCTGAAAATGAAGCAACAGTTGCATGGTCTCTTTTCAGAGATGTAAGGGTCTGAATATTGAACCCTTTTTACGTCAAGTAGAAGCCGTTTTTCACATTTAAGATTTCACATACTTATACAGAGGAGCGTGGTTTTTGGCAACTCAAAAACTACATTTGTATAGTTTTATTCAATTTGCATGCTTTTTCATATGGAAGCCATGATCAGTCATGGCCAGCAACTGTTAAATCCTTCCTCTCTCTATTTTTTATTTTTTTATTATTATTATATATCATGTTATACAAACGGTCTGACTAACATTCCCATAGGGATAGATGATTGCATCATCAACCTTGACCTCTAATTATGAGAACAATGCTCATCAAGAGCGATTGTAATTCTGTTTCCCTCTCTTTTCTGCCCTTAGGTAGACACAGTCATATTGCAAAACATGGCTCTCATTCTAACTAGCCATTGTCCTTTTTTGAACGTTTGGTTGGCTACCAGTGAAAGAGAGATGAATTTATCAGCGAATGCATGGTTATAATGTTTTAATAAGTTTGTTTTTCTTGTCCATTTATGCCATAAAAACAATGATCTAAAATCAGCAGGCTTAAATGAGTTGCACTTATCACTTTATCTTTATGTTTCTCTTTAAAAATTCCTTGGGACAAATCAAAATAGGCACAAATGAGACACCTGTTGGCATACAGTATATGGAACTATATAAAGTCGATATCGTTGCTCAGATGCTTTGGTCTCGGTATAATTTTTTTTATTATGAAACTATTGGTGGCAGACCTTTTTTTTAAAAAAAAGATTTGAACTTTTTTCATTTGAAAGCATTTGTTTGCTTTCACTCGCAATTATTTGTTAATATCATTTGTGTGACAAACAGTTTAAAGTAGCTTAGTAGCTACACAAAACCTGACTGAAAGTGTTAACAGAAGTAAAACTGAAATGGAAAATGCATTTGATGAAACTACCCTGCCACTACTGTGACTTTTGTCTTACGGGACTCATACTGTGCAAGCCTATACGGTACCAGGTGGCCTACTGAGCAAGTTTACTGAGAAATCATCATTTGTGTGAAAAGTAGCATAAGTTGTTGGTGTGTTAATGCCACTAGTGTTCATTTGACATGGAAGCTATACAGTGATGAGTTTGGAGCAAAAATCTTCTTCTTGTGAAGATCTTGAAATACAGCGTATCCCTTTCAATGAATGTCACACAGAAGCCTTGATTGTTCTCATTACACCCTTACACACACACATGCTCATGATTTGATTGCAAAATTATGCAGATTAATCCCAGCCTCCTATATGCATCAAATTACAGTCCTAAAGCTTCAGGCACAACAATTCATTTCACATGAGTTAGATTCATTCAGATGGAACCCAATAAGTGATTTAACATTTAACAGACACATCAGAACATACTGATTTCATTTAGCATATGCCAGAAATTACAATAATTATAAAATTGCAAAATATCTTCTTACAAATTAAGTTAATTCGCATTCAGTCTATACGATAGGTGCATTATGTTAAAATGTAAAACTACAAAAAGCCTGTTGTCTTCAGAGAAACTATTACTCGGGCTTACTTCTGCTAAGTTCTTCGCCGTTATGCATTACATTCTACACTCCACTGAATAAAATCAATCTGAAAGTAATATTCCTCACCTAGCATTGTTTCGAAGGTGATTCGACCTGACAAAAACATAATTGCTAAATTTTTAAAACAGAAGTGTTCTGTGAAAGTAGATAATGAGTGGAATTATAACAAAGGGAATTGAATCCTGTGTCTTCACCTGCGTGAGACACACAGCATCTGTTAGAAAACATTGCCTGCGAAACACAGGCTTTTGCTGAGGTATCATCAGAAGCTGCTGAGTGACAATCTGCACAGCAAACACTGATGCTTTAGGAGACAATTTGGTGTAATGATTGGAGCCAGAGGAACAGCACAGAAGTAGAAGTACATAAATATGGAACACTTTGTAAATTCAAAGGAAACTGATGTAAATAATGTTAGTTTGGTGGGTCTGGAAAAAAAGATGATGCGTGGTATTAATAAACCAGTGCATTTAAAATAAATAAATTAAGAATTGCAAAAGTGGCTTCCAGGTCTTTGTTACTTATCCTAATAATATTAATAATAATAACAATAACCTCTCAGATAGATCCTACAAGTTGTCTTGGAGAGGTGAGGTATCTAAGTCACAACATCTGAGGTGCCTCAGGGCTCAGTTCTTGGACCACTTGTCTTATCTGTTTACTTGCCATCCTTAGGCTCTGCCATTCATAAAAAATATTCTGTGCTGATGACTTTAATACCTCTCATTCCATCCTGATGATCTGATGATACTGCTTGCATCTCAACTTGTCTAACAGACGTTTCTTGGTCTAATCAGGCCCTTTCTTTCAAAACATGCGACGCAACTCCTTATCAGCTCTTGTTTTGTTCAGACTTGACTATTGCAGTGCTCTCTCTTGGCAGGTCTTCCAGCCAATTCCATCAATGCAGCTGCAAGATGAATCCTTGGTGAGCTGAAAAGACACATCACACAAGTCTGCCAAAAGCTGCTTGAATAAAATTCAAAGCATTAATGTTTGCCCAAAACCGCTTCTGGTTCTGCACCCCTTTACCTAAATCCAGTGCATCAGACATGTGTGCCCTCTAGAAGCTTGCGTTCTGCAAATGAACGACCCAAAGAGGCACAAAATCACTTTCACAGACCTTTTCATTAACTGCCCAACTCAAACCGAGCAGCTCAATCCTTAGCCATCTTTAAGAAACTGCTAAAAACACATTTCTTCCATCACTATTTGACCCTCTAACTCTAAGGACGTGACAAGGTATGGTTTTTCCCATACTGGAATTTGTTCTCTGCATTTAACCCATACAAGTGAACACACACAGCAGTGAGAAGTGATCATGCACACACACACCGTGAACACACACCCGGAGCAGTGGGCAGCCAGTGCCACATCAGTCGTGGTATTGAAGGTGGAGAGAGTCCCACCACCCACAATCCCTGCCGGACCTGGGACTCGAACCCACAACTTTTGGGTTACAGGTCCGACTCTCTATCCATTAGCCCTCCATAAATTGCATTTCTATTGTCTAATTCATAGTTTTTCTTTCAAATCTGACACTAGATTGATTTTTTTTATTCTATCTACCTGTTTTCTTGCATACGTGTATGGCATTAGGCTCACTGAGACTTGTCATAGTGTTTGCATGTTGTTACTCTTTTGTTGGTTTTAAATGCTTCTATTGCCATCATTTGTAAGTTGCTTTGGATTAAAGCGTCTGCTAATGACTAAAATGTAAATAAATAGATAGATGTTTTTTTTTAATGTAACATAAACCAGTATATAAACACACACACGCACCAGGGTGGCCTAGCCATAGTTCGTGACAACCCTATGAATAAATTTTAAAGTATTAGACGATATGACAGGTTAGTAGGTTTGGCCTTGACAGACTACATCTGCCTACACTGCTGCTGCAGAACAAGTACCAAGAATTACTGCTCAGCGCATCAACAGATATACATCCCACCAACACACGAGACAGGCTGCACAGCACAAGACACACACCTCCTAACAATACACATGTACTGCTGTAAACAACCATGCTCATCATGTGCATATCAGAGCTAGGTGTGGCAGGACCAACTTGTTTGAATGGTGTACATGCAGCAGATTAACTATTGAAAGTGTGTCTGTGTGCGTCTATATATGTATATTTATTACATTTATAGTATTATATTCTATATCATATATGAATGTATTGTGAAACATAACATGTTTCTTAAATATGTAGATGCATGTGTTTTTTTGTATTTATATATACATAATAGACACCATATTATGTACTTATATTTTGGATGCGGATGCGATTAATCATGTGACAGCACTAATATACACACAGACTGTAACGTTTATATAACATCAAATGTTCCCAAAGGAAAAGTAATATCGGTATATTTTGAATTTTTTATAAAAAATAAGAAATAAGAAAATAAAAAATAAGAAAGTTTTCTGTACGTTGTAGGTTTAGGCGATATAAAATACAGTTTGTATATTATTATTTATCGTTTTTAATTCATTTTGCATATGGAAACCTGTGTGTGTGCTATGTGTCCCATTGCTGAAGGCCAAAGTTCTGGCAAAACAAGTATGCCATGTAGGGAGATGATAGAGAGAAAGAAAGAAAATGAATGAGGTTGGACAATTTTAAAATACTTGAGAAAAAGGAAGTAACTTAAATGACTGACGGATGACGTAGGACCAATCAGCTAGCACGATGTAGAGCTTTAAAAGATCATTAGTGTGCATGAGCTGTTGAGGTCAGGTTCGATTCTGTCCTATTGGTTCCACCACTGATTCTGAGAACTGTTATTTCATGGCTTGTTATGACTCTGTCCTTCACCCCTTGACACCGTAATTATACTTTGCATGAACAAACGCAACAGCATTTTGCATTACTCACACATGAACAAATATCGGCTGAGCGTCTTCAGTGCAGTCAGGTATGAGAAGTTCTTTTATTACACACACAAAGGCATTACCAGCAGGGACGCTGACACACACTCACAGCAATGATAGCTGGGCTGGGAAACGACAGACACGCTCAAAGTCATGAGCACGCACCCTGAAGGACAGCCTCCGCACCTGAGGAAAAGAAGTAGCCTTCTCTGATGTTGCCCATTAAGTGTGTGATGAATGAATTCCTGCTCTTGAATCCAACAAAGCCAGCCTACCTTGAAAAGCCTGACTTAAATCAATAATACATTCCACTTATTTGCATCACAACTCTGACCCCTAAATTCTGGGGTTTAAAAAGTCTTAGCCGTCACCTGTGAGATGTGTGGTATGACCCCATGTTTAACGGTCACGTGAGGATGGATCTGAAATGAAGCACAGCCTTATTTGACAGTCAACACATCTGTTTTGTGTTCAGACTACAGTCACACATTCATCTTCAGCTTTAAAAAATATTATACAGCATGTGTGGCATAATATTGATTACTACAGGCAAGGTTTATATGGTTTACAGTTCACCTTGCTGTGTTTAGTGGAATATGTGTAGAATCATCAACTTTTATTAATATTTAGAAATGTTATTTTTATATATAGATTTTTTTTTTTTTTCATTTTTGACATTTTATTAGGGGTTTTTTTGGTAACTTTTTATCGTCCACTTTAGACTTTCTACTAATAGTAACTACATGTCATCTAGCAGTAGACTGTCTGCTAAAATATCTTTGATGAGTCCACAACATACTACATACCATCAGAAACTATCATATACAAGTATATGTCAACTTATTATCTACTCTGAGAGTTAGTAGACATGTAGTTGTGAATTAACTACAATATGAGGACAGTTAGTTGACATGTTATTACAAAGTTACTTATAGTTAGTAGAATGTCTAAAGTGGACTTTCAAAGTAAACTAAGTTAAACTAAATAAAAACGAGAAGAGTTGCACCTGGATTAAAGTTAGTTATGTTTCATGTCACTAAAGTTTTTTATGGTTTTAGTTACTGTAACAACATTGTGGTCTATATGAATATTCAACCATTTATTAATAACAAAAAAAGAATAATGTACCCACAATGTACTGTATATATATATTTTTTTATTTATTAAAAAGGATAATTTGTTGGTGAACTAAGTCACACTCCCTGGTTTTGAATCTGGTTAAATCCAGTTTATCGTGCAGGACGCAGAAAGACTTTCTCTTCATCAGTTGCTGTCCACTTCCCTGTTAAGATTCTGTTTTTCAATAGCTTAGTTATAATATATTTACTATTTCCATTTATTTCAACAGAAGGGTAATTACACTGTAAATCCTAATTAGTTCAGCTTACT
>JAUMHR010000049.1:542968-554465 GCA_032361145.1 Enteromius fasciolatus | reverse complement strand
ACCTAGTAAGTATAACAACTAAGTACAGCTTACAAACTATATCTAAGTAAGGTTTACTATTCGGTTTTACAGTGTAGCCTTTCTCCTAGGTAATCAACAACATTGACTATTATGAGTAGCTGAGTGAATGTGAATTCTGAAATGTAAAATGTGCTCAGCCACACATAACCAGTGTCATTTACATCTGTTTTGAATTTTGCATTTTAGTGTCATTCAGCTGTAAAATCACTTATAGAATCAGCAGACTGACATAAATGTCAGGGCAACATTATCTGAATGTAACTGCACTGCTAAACGTATCAGAGAAATCTGAGAATGTACGCTCGCTGCTTCGAGCACCCATATATAAGAGTTCAAATCTGACTGAGACATAGTCAGTACAGAGACAGACACACATCGAAAAGTAATCTTCCCCAACAGGTAAGAGCAAAACAGACACAGCAATACACAAAGCCTGAGGGCTTCTTGAGAAACTGAAAACTTCATTTCTATCCAGATTGAGGGCAACACAGTGAGGTCAAAGACGTGCAATAGAAGAAAAAAACTCATATAAGGAGTTTTTTCCCCTCATCTGAGAGATTGTAAATTGTCAGCAATGCCTTGCACAGAACAAAAATATAATTCATGTAGCCTATTTTAAAGTGCCCCCACTATGCCATTCCAGTGTGTAATAGCTGTATGTGGATGTAAAGAATCTGCAAAGTTGTAAATGCGAATGTTCACGGAAAACAGCCTAAAGTTACTGTCTCCCAAAATATAGAATCCACTCTATTCAGTCTAAATGAGTCCTTAGTCATTTGAATCCTTCTGTGAACGCTACACATCACGGATTAACATATTTGCATAAATTATACCTTGGCCGGCCACGAGTAACCTGACCCCGCCTACAACCATGTCATTTTAATGACGACTGCTTTATGTTGTAGACCAATCACAACACACTGCACCATCTGACCAATCAGAGCAGAGAAGGCTCATAGAAAGGAGGGGTTTAGAGACACTGAATCTTAGAACTGCTTCAAAAGAATCGTTTGAGAATCGCTGGAAAATGAAGTGATATTAAACACATATTTTGAGAAAACAAAAACGTTTTTTCACCTTGCATGCATGTAGATCTGTTGTAAGAGACTCCAAAAACAATATTAGGAGGCTTAAAAATGGCACAACAGGGGCACTTTAACTGACATGAATGTATTTTGCATTTATATAGGCTACATGCCTGCAGTGTTTGCAATTTTAAAGTGGAAAATGTGGCCAATGGCTTTTGATGTTTATATTTTGTTAAAATGATGTTCGACCGATTCCTTTTAAAAATCACTGATTCGTTAGGAACTGAACAATTTAACAAGTCATTGAATCATTGAGATTATTTAAAAAAAAAAACATTTTTCTGGCTAAAACTAAACAGAGAGAGAAGGTAACTGCTAATGTTGTTTTTAAATCGTAGCCACTCAGTAGCCATTAATTTCCCATTTGCTGAACATTGCAAATTCAAAAATCACACAAACAAAACCTCACACACATCAGTCCTTTAAATGGAGCAGATTGCACAGATGTATGTGCAAAATCCTTTCTTTCACTCCCAGCTCTCTCCTGCTTTAGTCATTGCTCAGAGTGAGGTCACCACATGACCTAGCAGACAGTCTTGCTGTTGTTTTTTTCTCTCTCATCTCGAATCTTTGCCTTGAAGCGATCAGCACACATCTCTGTATTTGCCCATACGGTAACATTGAATGTTCTCAAAGTGTTCTCCGCTGAATGTGCTCAAAGCTGACATGAACCATGAATCAGGGATGTGTCACTTTTACGAGACAGCCCCGTGACAGCCTCGGCCTCCTTTAACATGAAGATAGCAGGATGAATTCAGAAGGGCAAATAAAGGTAATCTCAGCCCAGGATTTATAAACAGAGTGAGAAGGTCAGTTTTCCTACAGCGCTTTCAACAATCTGATGCTACACAATATATAAATCACTTTAACAGAAGCCTCTGGAGATCCTTTTCATGAATGTTTTTCTCATTTATATGACAAATGTGTAGAGACCACTCAATACATTGCTTTGTGATTGACAACATGGCTCAACCAATGGCATTCTTGTGGGCGGAGCTATCAATCTGGTCAACCAATGACAGATTATTTGTATATCTTTGCAGACAGTGATCATAGCCCTTTAGAAATCACACACCTCTAAAGAAATTAGCCAACGATCACCTCTTTTTGGTTATTTTAACATTTCATGACATTATTTTCATGACTATTATCCACAATTTTCCAGCAAAATCTCATTATTCTCATTACTGTAAGCCTAATGAGGTTTATGTAACATCAATTATGGTAATGCAAGCGTGTCAGTAATTACGGTAATGTAAAATGTTCTTGTAATTGTCATGAGAATAATGTCACAAATTATACAAAAATATGCTTAATTTTCCTGACGTAAAGGGGGTAAAACATGACCTGTACATGTTTTGCAAAAATAAATTTGATTTGTTAAGCAACTTAATTATGTAACCAACCATAATAGAGCAAACAAACAGAAAGATAATTTTATTCCACATCAGTGGTCACTTGTCTCAGTATCAGAGCGTTATTGCCTTGTTTCCACTCGATCAATAACAGTCCATTTGAGGATTTCAGATCTCAGGGCTGTAATTAGAGGTTGAATTGTCCCTGAAGGTAGCTGTTGTTAAGACAAATACAAACTATTTCAATCATACACACCCTAAGGTGCGTGTGAGCTCAGAGCACACGGAGAAATAACGCTGAATACATGAGCTATGCTGCATGTAGCAGAGGAAAAGGCTGGGATTTTGCAAGTTGATTAAACCTAACAATTAAATAAGTAAAATGTAGTATTAAAATGAGAAAATGGGGCTGCGCAATGAATGAAAACGTGCACAAAAATCAGCAGTAAGCAGTTTTCAGAGCAGCATGCTCTGATACATATTTTACAAGGTGTCTAATTAGTACGAATTTGTACGAATAAGCTACACCTAACCCCGCCCCTAAATCTACCCATCACGTGGTTTTAGACAAATCATACAAAATCATACGAGTGAGGTTGTACGAATTAGTACGAATTTGGCACCTCGTACGAATACGTACAAACTGGTCGTGAGACTGCTGGAATATCAGGGAGTGACATTTATTTGATGTAGGTAGTTATGCGCCATCATAACTGGGTTGCTGTGCAGGCAGGACAGGACTAATGACAGCTCATTAAAGTAGTATATGGAGTACATATAAATATGAATATTAAGTTTGATATGTATAACTGTTGTCAAAGTTCTGATGTTTTTTGCTACCCTCTCAAATTGTGCTACCTCCGTGTTTATTCAGCAGCATATATATCTCGAAATTGTTTTTTTGTCCTTTCTTCTCATTGTTTTTACACCAGTGGGCCAATTTTTTTTAATCTCGTCTAGGACCCCACAAGCTTTTAGGCTCAAACATGTAAAGGTATCACCCCAGTAACAGCTTTTGTACCTTTATTTCTAAAAGTGTACAAACTATGCCTGATCTTTTGTCACTGGAGAATGTAAAATTATGGATGGAGGAATTCTGATGTGTCTAAATGTTCTGACAGTATAATAGAGGGTCTGAGAATCTATTGTATTGTTTCTTTGAAATGGTAACTGCAGTGAAACACATGGTGTTTGTTTTCCTTGCACACACAGAGGTCACCTTTCATTCTATTAGACGATCCTCACAAACTTGCTTGGTAAGCAAAGAGGAAGTAACGATTTTTATTCTCATTTAAACAAGTAAACAAAACCGGCTAGCTCTCTATCAACCTCTGTCCTGATCATGCCATTGATTTTAGCGTGGAGGAACGCGGTCATGTCCTACTCAATTACATCAGCAGTTACAGTAGCTGAGGAACAAAGAGCGTCAAAAAACACTGACTGATCAATCTCATGTACAAAGAAAAAGTGTGTTCAGACAATGCATCTTTATATACACTCTTAAACATACAGGTGCTTCACAATGACATAGAACAACCTAAATGGTACTGTAAACAACCATGCAATAACTACTGAAGAACCTGTCTGTCTCACACAAGTTTCTTTGTGGCTAAAGAAGGCTCTTAAGATTATAAAAAGGTCAGAATGAGATGATTCTTTGTGGAACCAAAAATGGCTCTCCTGTGGCATTGCTGTGAAGAACCTTTTAAGCACCTTTATTTTTAAGACTGTAAAGAGTGTGAAAAAATACTTCTGATGATTAACACTATGATATATGCTGACATATGGAAAAGGTGTTGCTTTAAAGGCACAATATGTAAGTTTACACCACTAGAGGTTGCATTTTTAAAACAATAACCAAGGTGAAGTTTGCAGCGTGGAACATTGGGAGATGTCGTTTTCACAAATCATGTTCACAGGTGAAAAGCTCATTTATATCTGTTCTATCACCTAACCACCTGCACATGACTATTACTTACGTGATGAATTATATATATTTGCTTACCCATCTATTAAACCACAGGAGTCTCTGTCCAGGTCAAGGTTTTCGCAATCTTCTGTTCCTATATCTTCTTGCCTCGATTTGTACAGATCTATGTTTTGTGGGATTGTGGAGAGTGTTGTCATGATCCATGATGTCGAAATGCACAGTAAATAACTACCACTTCTGCATTTGTCCACGCGTGTTGCCGTAGCATTCATAGCTGGAAACCAAGGATAGGCGACGAGGAACAGGGACGGTTCATTATTTAAATCTGGAATTTCTCTGAATTTACAAATCCTACAGAAATTTTGAGAAAATGTACTGTAAGAACACACAGGCGTACAGTGTATATTAAAAGTAAATGAAGATTATCTAGCATCAAAAATGATAAAATATGGCTTGCATTCACAGAAGAAAGGGAAGAATGTTTTTTTGAGAGAGAGAGAGAGAGAGAGAGAACTGTCTCTATAAAATCCCACAGTTGTCTGGAGAGCCATATTTGTATAACATAAAAGGACTAATTTTGCATCTTCAGCTTCATGACCGTCATGGCCATGATTACTTAGCTTAGAATGCCATCTTGCTTGGTGGCAAAAAAACACACAAAAAAACATACACAGCAAAACAGAAGCAGCTTATTTATGTTTGATTACACAAGAGATGCTCTCCCTCTTCTAATTTCCATCTATATCAATATATCGCCAAGTATCCGCACGCTCTGACTGTGGTTCTGTCATGCTGAACTGTTTAAATTGAATTCTCTGCTGTGCTTTAGAAAGGTCTTTAAATATCCATTTTCTTCAAACGTCAGACTGTTATTAAAGTGTCTGCACGCCGGCGTAACACTGGCCACTTAGAATGGAAGACGACAAGTAAAACAGCCTTGCTATGAATGACAACCATTTAAACTAACTCTCGGTATGTTTGCTGGGTTTAATCATCCAGAGCGGGTTTGGTGGACAAACAAATAGAAAATGATATAGCTCTAACTTTCTACTGTCATCTTTTAAGAATGCCTCTTAAAACCCAGCTCTAAATATAACTCAACAACAGATATCTTTTGAAAACCAATCATACAAATGGCTTCACATTAATGCTAATTATCATAGATCTCTGTCCATAAGCTTGCAGAGATATAATCCTTCATAATCTTTTGGTAGAGAACAGAAACTTTTTAAATAGCGTCTATGAAAAACACGAAATGCTTTAATTCTGATAAGGTCACAGACAGCAGGGCAAATATCATGCTTGATGCAAATAATAAAATGCAATTAAGCAGATAATCATACATAGTTAGGATTGCAGGATAAAAAGGCGGAGGAGAAAATGCTTTTGCTGCTGATGGCAAAGGTTACGTGTCCAATCAGACTTTCATCTGTCAAATATGAGGATATTGCTGATAGTTTGCTTACTCTCAGACCGTTCAAGATGACTTGGCTCACCAGTGGATGCTCTGCAGTGATAAAAACTTCCCAATAATCCCCAGCACATCTGTAAATGTCTTGTGCAGTGAAAAGAGGAGTGTTTGTGAGAAATAAATCATTAAAGTGATTTAACTTAACATAATTCATAATACCGCTTCCTCAGTAAAAAAAAAAAGTCCATCTCCTGTTTTCTTCTCACAATAAAATCCACCGACATTTTTTGTTCATTATTAATTTATTTAAGCAGTAGAAATGCTGTTGTGTTACAGTGGCTCTTTAGTTATTTTAGCATATCAGGTTAAACTACCTGAAAATGTTGCCTTGGCAACTAGCTGAAATAAAATAAGTTGATGTTTTCATATTTTAAGCAACAAAAATGTTGAACAGTTTTCATTTTTTTTGCTTTAATTAACTAAAATAACCCTGCCCTGCAACAAATAAACTTGGTTCCCTTTCAGTCGGTCCCTTTCACTGCTGCTATCTTTGCCTACTGTATCATGACCCCATAGAGGGCAGGTTGGTGGGAAGGCACGACTTGGTCATCAGGTTTCTTAGGGGGGCCAGGAGGTTAAATCCCCCTAGGCCTCCCTCCCCTCTTGGGACTTGGCACTGGTGCTAAAAGCCCTACAACCTGTCCCATTCGAGCCCGTGCAGTCAGTCGAATTAAAGTTTCTTTCCGTGAAAACTCTACTCCTGATTGCATTGGCCTCAATCAAGAGGGTTGGGGACCTGCAGGCATTTTTGGTCGACGAATCGTGCCTTGAGTTCGGGCCGGCTGATTCCAGTGTATCACTGAGACCGCATCCCAGCTATGTGCCCAAGGTTCCTACCACTCCCTTTAGGGATCAGGTGGTGAACCTGCAAGTGCTGCCCCAGGAGAAGGCAGACCCAGCCCTAGTCCTGCTCTGTCCTGTTCGAGCATTACGACAGTACTTGGACAGAACAGTATGTTTCAGGACCTCAGAACAGCTCTTTGTCTGTTACGGTGGACAGCAGAAAGGGAAGGCTGTCTCCAAGCAGAGGATGGCCCCCTGGATAGTGGATGCCATCACCTTGGCCTACGAAGTACAAGGTGTGCCCTGCCTGCTCAGGTTACGTGCTCACTCTACTACAAGTGTTGCATCATCCTTGGCACTGGCTCGCAGCGCCTCACTAACAGATATTTGCTAGGTTCTAAAGCTTGCGTATCGAACCGGTTTCCCACCGTGTTCTCACCTCAAACCCAATTCAGAGTCGGCTTGCAGCGTCCTTACGCCTTTCTCCAGAGAGTTCCCTGTTGGGCAAACCCTGTTGAGCCCTTCTGCACTCTGGCGCCAATGTGGCGGGGGACCGACTGAAAGGGAACGTCTTGGTCCCGTCGCCACAGCCGCTGTACCTCAGCTGAGCTGCTGGGCCTTGCTCGGCTCCTCAGTGAGAACATAATGATGCACGTTCCTGCTGCTTTCTTATACTCATGCAGTGATCAGCTGCAGCTGGATACAATCAGTGCATGCCAATACCCATTGGCTTGTTTTGTTACACAGATTGGTCTCTCTGGCAGGGAACGTGGGTTACATACATAACCAAGTCGTTTTTCAGCACATTTTATGTGTGCACTTACCATTTATTCTCTTAGCATTTAGAAAAGCATAAGCAGAAATGTGGCATATGCAGAGGACTAAGAGCCGTCGGTCTGTTCTGGCACAATTTCTGAACATTTCTTGTAGTCAGAAAACAGTCTTTTTATTCAAGTTACAGACTTTTTTATCACCTCCCAAGCACAATGCTTGTGATTTAGGAGTAATTGTAAAGTCTTTCTTCTTTCATGCTTGAGTCAGATGAGAGAATAATAACTTAGAGAGCGAAGTTAGGTAGAATGAATTGCAACTCAAAGCTTTTTTAAAAAAAAAATCAAGCTTTCAGCATTCATAAGGTGCTCTAGGGTATTTGTATTTTTTTAAGTATTATTATTTTTACATTTTCCCCTCCAAAATCATGTAAAATCATATGACCTCTTTCCAGCTGACAGCTCTTAGTTTTGGATTTCTTGTCTGTGTTTAACACAATACATCCATTAGAGATTTCTCTCATTCTTCTTTTAAGCTGCTTTTACTCACTACTCCAATGAAATGGAGGGATTTGTCTGTCTTTTATTCTGGTGCACAGGGGACGGTATGGTTTTAGAAATACATATTCCTTCAGAATTGGCCTCGGGGCCAAGAGAACATACAGTCCAACCTCCCACACAGCGGAGGGGAGAGGGCCGAAGCGGGCTGGCGATCACATACTGTGAAGTCAATTCACTCAGCATCATTCTACTGTAACTTGCCCTCAGCTAAACGCATTAGAGAAGGCAACAAATGCTGCTGAAAGCTAAAACAGAGTAGCTTTGGAGATAGAGATGGACAGATCTTTTCAGTTCAGTAGTATTTTTTTCAATCCATCTCACAATACATTAGTGATGTGCTTCACAGCCACATGAAGAAATAGTTTAGTCTGAATCAGTGTATTATTCTGAGGCTTTTCTTAATCTTTTCAATTAGATTTTCCACATTTATAAAATAAAATAAAATAATAAAAAATGTAATTACATTTTTCATTTTATTTTTCTTCATGTAAAATTTATTTTGTCAGGTTTTAGCTTTTTTTTATTATTTATTTTAAAAAAAAAAAATTTTGGAAAAAAAAACTAGTGTTGAAACAGCTTCCGCTCATTATTAGTATACTTTCACAAATTACAGTAACAGCAAGTAAGATTTTGGTCATGAATTGAGAAAACTAAATGATGAAACAGGAAATGAGGACAGAAAATTGTCTATTGCCTCTAAATTATGATGTTTTTGTTTTTTTTATGTGGACATCTTGATAACATCAAGTGTGCAAATGATTAAAAAAGGATGTGTCTGTGTACTGAGCATATTTATTATAAATACACACATGCATGCACATATTTAAATTAAAAATAAATGTTACATTTATATATTATAACCTGAATTCTGGAAATGTTGGTAGTATCTAAAAAATAATAATAAAAGGATGAATTTCAAATCACATATAACATTGCAAATGTTTAAACTGAGAAATTGTACAATTGCATGAACAAAATTAACTCATTTCACTTTTGATGCCTGCTAAAGATAGCATAAGCCTGCCTTGTCGTTACAAATCAAACACTTTTCAAGGCTAACTTTGAGACAACAGGTTTGTTAATGACAACCAAAAACAAAAACATGTATCTTTTTCTCTCTCTCTGTGAGATTAATCATTTATAATATAACATATAATATATTGCTGAATAATGAACACCGCTTTAATATTTACAATGACCAGGGGCATGTATAAAAATACATTTAAATGTTAACATTATTGCAAAGGAAACTCATTTATTTTGCAAAATGCTTTTCATAGCAGTCATTAAAATGAAAGAATGACTAATCATGACGTTAAATGCAAAATGAAAGATATGGTATCTGTCACACTCCCTGATTCTGACCTTTATTTGCTGTGTTGTACTTCAGTTTTATCAGAGCGCTTTCTTAAGTAAAAACAATTAGTCCCACACTGTTGTCTTAAATTGCTTGGTTAGAGAGAGAAGGATCAGTTCACGCTTATTTCCCTGCAGCTGTCAGCGTCATTTTATCTGATTTGGCTTTGGAAAATCAAATGAGATATTTTGAGCCTCCAGGCTCTTTGAAACAGGGGGTCTGCATAACTCATATCATAAGTCACTTCACAGCAGTTTTCATTCGAGATATCAGAGTCATTGTGATTAGGGTAAATTAGGTAAAAGTGGAACAGTTTATGATAGATTTGCGTTTAAATAAACTTTATACTCGTTCTCTCTCAGCTCTCTCTCTCTCTCTCTGTGTGTGTGTGTAAACTCTGCAGGGTCCAGTCCTCTCTCACACGTTTCTTTCTTTCTCTCTCCTCTTGTCTCTGAGTCACATTGTTTAACACACACATATAAAAATACCTCCAGTTCTTCTTTGTTCTCTTCAGTTCTCTTTCTCTGGGTGTGAGGCTGAAAATGAAATCTGCATGCATACTGTGATCTCCTGAAGGGAAAAATACAGCAGATCTTTGCAATTTTATCTTCAAACTGTCTGCACACCCTTTAGTTTTTTAAGTCAAGTACCTTAATGTAAGTTTTTACCTTGAAATATGCTTTTTTTTAAATAATGTACGCTTGCTTGTAATAAGGCGAATGGCATCTGTTTATTGGTTTTCCACAAAATTACATACATTGACCTCTGAGACAACATGCCCCCTAAAGACATTCCAAGAGGTATTGAATGTTGGAAACACGTATTTCTTTGAGAAGAAATATATTTGAAATATAAACAAATAGCGTGTGAAATATTACAGAAATATAAAAGAGAGGAACTATGAACTCTATTAATAATATTAATAAAAGTTACTTGAGCTGTAAATCAGCATAATGATGCAGAGAAGTCAGCTTTGCATTTCACAAATGAATTGCAATAAATTAATATTGAAATGAAAATTAAATATATTCAATAAAAAAACAATTATTGTAAACTGTAATAGTATTTAAGTCTTCCATATGTGAACACAAAACCAGTCATAAGGATAAATAATAAATAAATAAATAAGCTTTCCATTGATGTGTGGTTTGTTAGCATAGACAATATTTATATTATATATTTACAATAACAATATGTGGCTGAGATTCAAAATCTGGAATCTGAGGGTGCAAGTTGTCCAAATGAAGTCCTTAGCAATGCATAATCAAAAATAAATATATTTACAGTAAGAAATGTACGAAATCTATTCAACAGGATATTTACTTAATATAATGATTTCTAAAAGAAAATCAATCATTTTGATCCACGGCATGGCACTTTTCTTGATTAAACAAAAAAAAAATCATTTTGTGAGCCTTATAATGCAGCATCAGGCTTGAGGCTTGAAAACGAGCTCTGCGTTGTCACAGCAACACTAATTGGTGGTAATTTTGTGCTCAATTTTAATAAAGGCAATGAGAGACAAAGTGGCGTGTCCATAGCAGCGGGAAGAAAAGTCACACACTGCATGTCTTTCCATCAAGTGCAGGGTGTGTTTCTGTGAGGAAAACTGATGACATTCACAGTGTGTCATGAGCCATAAAAAACGCAGAGGACAGTGAATGAGAGAAGCTATTAAGGCACAGATCTGCGTACAGCACTTTTATTCCTCTATACCCTCAAACTCTCAACTCATGCAAAGTCATGCAAAGTCTTGGAAGGCAGCACGCAGCACATCATTTTGTCTTAGTGCATATAATAGCTGAAATATAATAGCTGAAAAGGTAGACAGAAGGGTTGGGAGATATTGTCAAGTCAGTCTGAACACCAGTACAAAACCCTCCAATTGAGCGAAGCCAGAGGAAACTGAGACAAGATAAAATAAAGATGTTCAGATGAAGCAGAAGAGAAACCTTGAGAGCAATCAGACTCAACAGACATAGTACAATGTATGCGTGCATATATTATGTAACATACCATTATTAAAAAAAAAATTACTCAATATTTTGCAGCCTTTTAAAAGTGCTTGGTATATCTCAGTATCCGTGTATATATATATACACTATATTACCAAAAGTTTTCGCTCACCCATTCAAATGATCAGAATCAGGTGTGCTAATCA